>QJPP01001788.1:0-199785 GCA_003996215.1 Jaltomata sinuosa | reverse complement strand
TGTATAGAGACGTGAGACAGCTTTACTGGTGGAGTGGTATGAAGCAGGATATAGCGGAGTTCATATCTCGGTGCTTGAACTGTCAGCAGGTTAAGTTCGAGCACATGAAACCTGGTGGTTTGATGCAGCGACTTCCCATTCCTGAGTGGAAGTGGGAAGGGATCACTATGGACTTCGTTGTTGGTTTGCCTCGTACTTCTCGTGGGTTTGATTCCATATGGGTGATTGTTGATAGGCTGACTAAGTCAGCACATTTCTTGTCGGTTCAGACTTCTTATGGCGCGGAGAGGTTAGCTCAGATCTACCTTCGTGAGATCGTTCGGTTGCATGGGGTCCCAGCTTCTATCATTTCAGACCGCGGCACCCAGTTTACATCTCAGTTCTGGAGGGCTATTCAGCGAGATTTGGGTACAGAGGTTCATCTTAGTACCGCTTTTCACACTCAGACAGATGGCCAGTCCGAGAGACATTGCAGATATTTGGGAGGTACATCGCTTCGAGCACTGTGTTTTCTTGACCTTTGGAGGTTGCATGGGGCAGTGTCAGTTGTTCCCTGTGCAGGTTTGCTTATAATAACAGCTTCCATTCGAGTATCGGCATGGCACCTTTTGAGGCTTTGTATGGCAGGCGTCGCAGATCACCAGTAGGTTGGTTTGATGGTTCTAGTGCTGGGCCACAGAGCACAGATATACTTCGAGATTCCTTAGACCGAGTTCGAGTGATTCAGGACAGACTTCGGGCAGCTCAGAGCAGGCAGAAGAGTTATGCTGATCGTAGGCTTCGTGCTTTGGAGTTTAGTGTCGGTGACTTGGTGTTTCTCCGTGTATCGCCCATGAAGGGCGTGATGAGATTTGGTAGGCGGGGCAAGCTTAGTCCCAGGTACATTGGGCCGTTTGAGATTCTGCAGAGGGTTGGTAGCGTTGCCTATCAGTTAGCCTTACCTCTGATGTTTTCAGCTATACATCCTGTATTTCATGTTTCGATGCTGCGTCGGTATGTACCAGATGAGTCTCATGTATTGCAGTAGGATTCAGTTCAGTTGGATGAGGGTTTAGCCTTTGTTGAGGAGCCGTCAGCTATTTTGGCCAGAGATGTCAGGAGATTGAGATCTCGAGAGATCCCGGGTGTTAAGGTTCAGTGGAGGCACGCCCAGTCGATGGAGGCTACCTGAGAACCGAAAGAGATATGCGGAGTGCAGTATCCGCAGCTATTTTAGCCTTCAGTACCCTCTTGGACCTTGACTTTCGAGGACGAAAGTCCTTTTTAGGTGGATGATGTAATGACCCTTCCGGTCATTTTCACGTTTAAGTTTGAAGTCAAGCAAATCGACAAAAGATATCGTAAGACCTTTAACAATTTTCTGAACTTTGGGTCAAATGTGTCGGGGATTTTCTCCCAATATATAAAGAGTTAGAAGTCCCCCGAGATACCAAATCGAAGGTCTACGAGTCTAGTTTCCAACGCACAAAACCGCACGTCCAAATAATCTCGGAGCAGAGAGTTATGACTGTTTTACCGCGGACTGTCTGGCAGAAAACGGGTTACGAACCGGGTCGCCAATCGGGTCGGGTTTAACCCGATTTAAGCTTCAATTTTACGTTTTAAAATGCCATTTCAGTTCCGAAACAGTGATAAAATATAAGAGAGGATCCCGAGAGAATTCTTGAATAATTGAAATCGTGCGTAGGCGAATTACGAGCCTAAACTTAAGAACCGTATTAGCATCGTGCGTGTATTGGAAATATTTATTTAAAAGTTGTATTTTGGTAAAAAATTATATTATTATTTCCTTTCCAAAATATTTTAAAGGTTATGGAAAATATATTTGATACGATATAAGTGTTACGTATTTATTTTATAAAGTTTTTATACTCCGTAATATTTTAACGGAGATAGTAAATTTAGTTATGTTTAAATTTATTATTATAATGTAGTAGGTATTGTTGGAAATAATTTTCTAATAATGATGGTATATTTAAAATACTATATTTATTTTACCATGAATTTACGCAATACCCGAATATATACCTAACGGGGTAGAATTCTAAGAGGTTGCCACCTCCACCCCACGTGGAGGTAGAAGGAGTGGACAGCAACCCCTTACAAGAGTGATACGCTGCCACTTGCCACCTTTTAACAATTAAATCTATGTAGTATAAGATTGTTAAATAGGTGGTTGCAAAATCCAATATGGATTTACATATCTGCCAACCTTGGTATCCTTTGGGGGAGCATTAAAGTTCTTACAAATCCAATCCCACCTATTACTGTTTATTAAATTTCAGCCAAGTTTGATTTTGTTCGGAGTTTTTCGGAGCGGTTCAGGATTGGATATCTTCGTTCTAGCAGCTTGTCATCGGACGACAGGTAGGTTACGGTTTAATTTGCCCAGACTCCGTATATATAGAATAAAATTGTATTAATGGGCATCCTTGGGTTGGTTTATTAGGTTGGTACCACAGACCTTGACCGCTTTATTCATGTTCGCTATTTTTATTCCTCCGTTGTTTGTAGTATTTGGCGATATATTTTATTTATTTACCCTTGCGGTCCTGTGAGGGCCTTATTGACTCTGGAACATAGACGGTGGGATTTTGGGAATGTCCGCGAGTCCCGGACATAGAATTATCCTTCTAGGCTGGTTATGCTTGCTGAGTAGCTGTGGGCCTGTGCAGGGTCGGTAGGTTGATTGTAAGCTGTTGAGCAGCTATTGTTGTGTGTGAGCATATCATTTCCATGCATATAAAGAGGTTTTATCGATGTTTTACAGTGGTTTTGGCTTTGGGCCTACTGACACTGTTTTCTAAACCTTGCATGGCCCGGGGGGGTCGTTTTTGATGGAAATAATTTGGAAATGGTTGATTTCACTTGTGGTTTAAAATCATCAGTTTTACTATTATCACTAGACTCGGCAGGGCCGGAGTGCTAGATGAGTTTTCTTACTACTTGAGATGATTTTTAGCTTCGGTTGGACCGAGCACATGAGATGACTTTTTACTGTTTAGAGCCGGCGACGCCCGGGCACCCTTGGAGGGGTTTTTCAGATATTTTCCTACTATTTTTAGTCCTGGACAGGGTCTGGGCATGCATATTTGAGACTGGTTCTATATCTTGATATTGAGACCGGGACTCTATCTTGATACATGTTCTGATACTGAGATATGGTATGGGGTCGAGGACCTCCATGGACCTTGCTATCCGGGCCAGGGGCTACGAGCTGCGTGTGCCGGACGAGGGGTATACGGGGGAGTAGAGGTATACGGGCAGAGACCTTCCATGGAACCTACCTGCTGGGCCGGATCGGCGCCGGAGGAGGTACATACAGAGATACTATGGCACTTGAGATCGTCATGCATCATATCATTCATGGTTCGAGGTTCCACCCTTGTTTGCTGTTTGCTGATTGTACGCTCCGGTAGTATGGGATGCCGGAGGGTTTGTTTTCACTTGTTTGTGTTCCTCGGTTGTATGGGAGGCCGAGGGACTGTAGGTAGACTTTTGCTTTTTACTTATAGAATGATTCTCTATTATGGATAAGTATGAGATTGGTACTGTTAGGGTGTTAGTTTCTGGATTTGAGGTTGATATGATTAGTTGAGTATTGATTCATGTCTTGAGCATGCCTATTTTTACTCTTTCTCCCTTCTTCTTACACTTGAGGTTACCGGTATACCGTCCACTTCATAAACTTATTTTATATACACTGTTATTGCAAGGATCCCAGGTGCGTTATTGCTTACTTTCACCTGTGCCTTTAGTGTGTATATTCTGCTTGCTAGCCTCATCTGTGGTTCTGTTGATTTCCCTCTGGGCTAGTTCCTGTGTACCTTTCGTTGATTTCTGTGACTACCTGCTTCTATTCTGTCTATTACTGCTCTTTTATCTTATATGTGCCCAGTCGGCCTATGATACCTACTGGGTACCTTATGCTTCGCATTTGGTGCTCACCCCTACCCCCTGCATCTTTGGGTGCAGATCCTAGTGTGGGACATCGCCGGTAGATCGTTGAGATTCGTGCTTGGAGATCTATTGAAGACTACTTGAGACTGAAGGTGGGCTCTTGGCGATCGGAGCTTAGCTTTAGTTTATCTTTTGCTTCATGTACTCTAATTCCATTCAGAGACATCTGTATATATAGTTTTGGTTACTTGTACTCCATGTATGTAGTTTGGCTCTGTACTATGATACCAGGTCTTGGGGTTTGGTTTAGTTTTCCGCATTTGTATATATTTATATACTTGTTATCTATTTTATTCATCTTGTTTCTTATTTGTTAGATAGTAGCCTATTACTAGCTGTTCTGGGCTACAGGGATTGGTTCACCTACAGGGGGTTGTAGGTGCCATCATGACCGAGAAATCGGGTCGTGACAGATATGATACTGGAAAGCACAATTCATGCTAGACCTATACTTCAAAGTCTATTCAAGAGCACCTAAGCCATACTCACCATGAGGGCACACAGAGGAGCTTGAGAGAGTATTGTTAGGCTCCACTAGAGGAAATTCCATATTTGGATGATAGCTTAGAACAATGAAGAAGCTAGGAAATTCATGCAACTGCCACAAGCCACTCAATAAAGTGAGCTTCGATGTGGCCTAAGATGCCACTGTATCTCCTGCATTGCCACCTCCTCCACATTACAAGTCTTACACAGAAGAAAATCTAAAAGAGTGGAGTTTTCTGCTCAAGATGTGATCATATATCCATCCTTACGACCTCCTCTATGTCATATCTCAAAGGAAAAATGCACTCCAAGGGCATGGAGTTGGTGATGAGATATGCGATGGAAAGAAGCCCATGTGAGCATATGGCCATGACAGGTGAATTTCTATAAATAGGGTTCCCTTTCCTAGACTAGGTTAGCTTCATTGATGTTGAGAATCGTCTCTTTTACAATTAATCTTGTTTTAACCTAGTGGGTGTATTCCCAATTAGCTTAGTTAATCTACCTGGTGGATTCCTAATTAATTTAGTGAGTGATTAATAGGTGAATTCTCCTAGTTGCTTGATAACTTCTTTTCTTGGTTTCACTTGATGACTACTCATTTACGGATTCATTTGTGTAATTCCATCTTGTTGAAATTATATTTATAATATTGGTGCTTTGGCTGAGATCGACTGGGAGGTGACCCTAACCAGTCCGTTGTTGCCCATAATTTCTTTGTCAATTGTATCTTACTCCTGTATTTTCTTCTTTCAATTTCCACATTTGATTTCATTTGGTTTATCCCCAATTGGAATCTTATCATTTGAAATTAGAGCATAGGCTAAAGGATTGTTCCCTTAATTCTTAGTCCTTTGCTATAAATTTGAAAATTCAAAAAAAAATTGAGTCAAATTTTTTGAAAACTTAAAAAATATTTGATTATGTGTTTGATAGTGTTTCTATCATTGAATCTGAGTTCCTTAGTATTCCTTGAGTCTAGATTTGTGATTTAGTCTTGGTTATAGTTGATTGAGGTTTTCACCATTATTAGGTAAATAAACTTGAAGAAAAATCAAGTAGGGTAAAGATCTGGGTGGAATTGAAGATTTAAGGTTATTGGGCTTTGTTCTCCTTATCATAAGTAGCACGAATCTCAATTTTGGTTGCAATGGGGCTTGAACTGGAGGATCTGCCATTTTTGGGTTTGAAGGTTTTAAAGAACAAGAAATTGGGTCTTCTAGATTTAGAGGTTGATTAGTTTTCAATTTGTATGGGACTTTGTTCTCTAACCTGAGGAGAAGCTAGATATAAAATTTGGGATCAATTCGAGTTGATTTGAAGAAGTTCCAAATTTTGAAGTTCATAAGGTGTTCTTGGTGTTATTCAAATTTTGTTGAGGAAGAAGGATCAAAAGATGGTGTTAGTTCCAAAAGGAATTGAGGAAAGAGAGTGCATGTGTTAGTACAAAAAGAATATTTCCAAAAGAGGAAACTTCTAGGAGGGAATAAATTACAAAATGTCAACATTTGCACCAAAATCAAAGTCAACTTTGCTTTAGCTCGCGTCCATTTTGCGAAGGAACTTGCACCCGCAAACTCCCTTGCTACAACAATAGGTGTCACATCATTGAGGAAGATGAGGTTCAAAATATTGGGAGTTTGCGACATCCACTTGCAGTCGCATCAAGGGCTTGTGGCGCCAAGAGGCCACATCAACCTCTGTCATTGCACCTTCAAGCTTCTTCTCTGACATATCTCAGGTTTATCCTCATAATTTCTTTTCCTTGATTCTAATTCACTTCTTTTAGTTCTAAAGCTAATTAACAACTAATAATTGGTTTACTTGATTTTGATTAGTTCTCGTGTCAGGAATTTTATTTCGTGCTAATTCCTTCTAACTTTTCTAGTTTTACAAACTCGTTATTCATTTCTTAGACTCTTCCATTTGATTTTGAGTAGTCCATTATTCAATTAACAAGAATCTATTCTTCCACAAAGAATTAGTAATCATTATAAATTGAAGGGCAAAGCTAGTTCTCTATCACCTTTGGAAAAATGCTCCACGAAGGTAAGGAGAGAGTCCAAATATGAGAGGCATGAGGAATTTTACTACTAAAAATGTTTGTTTAGTTTTGCAAGTATAATGTCCAATCTAGGAGAGCATACTCACAAAGAGGAAGGCTCAGTGAATATCATAAATTCACTCATCTAAATAGCAAAATAATTGATGGAGATTAAAGGTAGAATGGAGCATTTGGAGAATAGGATGGTCAATGTTGAGACCTTGAGTCGGGATACGTCAGCCCAATCCACTCGGGGTGTAGAACCAAGAAATGACCTAAGTGAAACGACTACTATCACACTGGGTCAAGTGCATACATTGTGTTACCCTAGTGTCACGGCCTAATCTACTATGAGTGGCACCCACACAAAACCCCAGTGGAAGAACCAACTAACCAACCAATACTTAACCCAAAATGAAGCAGCTAAAACCAATTCAATAGATAATAACCAAGATTCACATCTAAAATTTAAAGAATAGAAAACTTGCAAAAAGATTCCCCTAGAATCTGAAAGTCGTGTACCAAAACTCTAAACATGTCTAAAAGACGGGGATGCAACCCCAAACAAACAAATTCTAAATTCGAACAAGGTACTAGAACTAATAGAAGAATCCATGGTAGCCCGAAAGATGCAGCTCACCCTTGAATTCAGAAGTCGTCTGGATCATAATTGAGGTCTCAAAACAGCCGCCGAAATATGCCCTGTACTCAACAAAAGAAGAGCAAGTGCACTATCAGTACACAAAAATAACAGTGTACTGGTAGGATCATCAGCCAGTTCCAAGATACAAAATATAATCAAACAACCATAACTTAGTAAAACAGGATAACATGTATAATTAAAGTCAAGTACATATAAGCAAGACTCTCAGTCATCAACCTGACTTAACCACCATCTAAGACAAGTCCAAAAACCCATAAACAATAGCAACCCGGACCATCCAAGGATCCTTAGGACATCATCTATGGCGTTCAACATGAAATCTCGATTTACTCAAGAAACCACCTTAGAAATTAAACATACCAATCCAGATACTTATGGATCAACATGTAATAATAACATCATAATAGATAAGCTCGGTTCACTCATGGAACTAACACATACAACAACAACCAAACCCATACCAGGCGTGGTACCCTAGCCAACCATAAATGAATCTGTACCAGGCGTGATACCTGAGCCAACCATAAATGAATCTGTACCAGGCATGGTATCCAAACCAACCAATGAATAAACCTGTACCAGGCGTGGTACCCAAACCAACCATAAATCTATTCCAGGTGTATTACCCGAGCCAAATAAAGAATCACAGGTATCACATCAGTCACAACCATAATGAATATCATACCACACTTGTACAACTAACAAGTATTTAAAACAAGTTCATTACATGAGATTGACACTGAAGATATCACTAACACTTATTCCCTTTATCCCTGAACACACATGGTGCAAATAATACTAACGAGATAGTTATTATGCACTCATTACGAATTTTGAATTACAACAACCATCACCTACCTCAATCCAAGCTTGAATGCTCTACTGTACCTGAGCTTTCCCGTTTCTTTCAACTTTAGATTGATTGTGGTCTATGAACAAAATACAAACACATAATCAACAAAAATGGCCTATATATCACAGATTACATCTTAATCCCAAACCCAAGGCCAATTTCATGATCATTCCTTCTGTTCCAGGGCTTCCATACCATAATTTCACCTAATTACTACTAATTCCATGGTTACACTAGTGAAATACGGTAAAAGAATCCTAAATAAGAAACTTAAACCAATAATCCAAGGTTTTATGCCCTAACATTCCCCTTTACACTAGAAAATTCTACCTATGTTAAGTTAAACCCTCCCCAAAGCCTGTAACTAATGATTCTAAGCCATAAAAATTTAAGTACTAGTTTACGGGGATAAAATACTACCTTTACGAAGAATTTTTGTGGAAAAATGATGGAGTTCTCCCAACCTCTTCCTTCCCCAAAAAACTTTCATGAAATAATGAGTGTTTTGAAAAAGTTTCTGCATTTACAGTGATTAATCTCTCTATATAGGCCCAATTCTACTATAGCGACACTATCATAGCAACAACCTCTTGCTATAGCGAAGTTGACCGACTCTAACATCCACCATAGCGGGAATTTCTCCATTATAGCGGTATTGTTCTAGAAGCCTGTCACCCGCTATAGCAAGTGTCACGAGATAGAAGCTCAGAAATCCTCTCAGTTTTACCCATTTCACAACACACCATCAAATCATGACATCCCAGACCAATCCTTTTATGTCAAGTTTGATATTGGAAATTCTACTCACCCAAATTCAGTTTCAAAAAAAGTCCTACAGACTTCTTAACGCCTTAGCTAATAGAAAAACAAGCTCAAACTTAATCATTTTTCCCAATACTTTCCCAGATTTCCCTAGACCTCACCTTTCTCAGATTTCATCCGAGACTAGTCTAGCCTAAAAATTTTGAACTCCCCAACTTGAAAGATTTCTAATCTGATTTCTTGCATGATTAGCTCACCCATAATAACAGGAAAGGTCATTATAACAGATACCAATTTAACCATCATTCATCTCTGAATGATCAAACAAGAAAATGAGCTAAATCAAGAAGATAGAGTAGTACCTGAATCCTCAAACAAGTGAGGATACTTGTCTCGTATGTCCTTCTTGGTTTCCCAAGGCTTCTTCAACCGTTTGATGCTTCCATTGGACCTTCACTGATATGACCTCTTTTGTCTTCAACTTTTTGACATCCTGATCAAGAATAGCAACCGGCTCCTCCTTATACTTAAGGTCTTTTTCTAGCAAGACTGAATCCCACTTGATGATGTAATAACCATCCCCATGATATCTTTTTAGCATGGATACACGAAAAAGTGGACAGACCCCGGAAAAACTGGGCAGCAATGCCAACCTGTAAGCTACCTGCCCCAACCTTTGAGAATCTCAAACAGACTGATGTATCGAGGGCTAAGCATACCCTTCTTGCCAAACCTCATGACTCCTTTCATAGGTGACACCTTCAATAGAATGTGTTCACTAACCTGAAATGATATGTCTCCTACCTTGCGGTCCACATATTCCTTTTGTCTACTTTGGTCTTCCAACAGCTTGGTTTGGATATCCCTCACTTTTTCATGGGCTTCTTTCACTAAATCAATGCCCATAGGCTTCACATCACCTGCCTCGAACTATCTTATGGGCGACTACATCCCCTCCCATAAAGTGCCTCGAATGGTGCTATGTCAATACTTGAGTGATAGTTGTTGTTGTATGAGAATTCACACAACGACAATAATTGGTCCTAATGATCCTCAAAGTCAATCACAGATGCTCTCAGTATGTAATCAAGCACCTAAATCATCCTCTCCGACTGACCATCAGTCTGAGGATGAAAAGTTATGCTAAAAGTGAGATGGGTGCCCAACTCTTCGTGTAACCTGCCCCAGAACTTAGATGTAAACTGCGTACCTCTGTCTGAAATAATAGAATATGGCACCCCATGCAGCCTCACTATCTCCTTGATGTAAACCTTGATCAACTGCTGAGAGTTGTAATCCATCCTAACCAAAATAAAATGGGCCGACTTAGTCAGCCTATTCACGATGACCCAAATTGAGTCATACTTTTCAAGGTCTTAGGAAGACCCATCACGAAGTCCATGGATATCCTTTTCCACTTCTATTCAAGAATGGGCATCCTTTGGAGAAATCCTGCAGGCCTTTGGTGTTCATACTTCACCTGCTGACAATTGTGACACTTGGACACATATTCAGCTATGTCTCTCTTCATTCCAGGCCACCAATAAAGCTACCTTAATTCCCGGTACATTTTGGTCACACTTGTATGAATAGAGTATCGCAAACCATGAACTTTAACTAACATTTTTAGAACCAAGTCATCAATATGAGAGACACATATTTACCCTCTAAAACACAATACCCCACATGAGTGAAGTGTGGCATCCAAAGTCTCACCAGACACCACCTTGTTCCGGAGCTTGTTCAATTGCACATTCTTAAACTGTTTGGCCTTGATTTCCTTCATAAATGTGGACTTAACCTCAATACTGGCCAACACTCTACCTTTTTCTAGAAATGCCCAACTGCATGAACTTAGTTGCTAGATTTTGAATCTCTCTAGCCAAGGGTCGCTTTGACACCCCCAAACAAGCCAAACTGCCCATGCTACGGCTTAATGCATCTGCCACCACATTGGCCTTACCCGGATGATACTGGATGGTCACGTCATAATATTTCAACAAATCCACCCACCTTTTCTGTCTCAGATTTAGATCCCTTTGTGTAAACACATGTTGCAAGCTGTGATGGTATGTGAATACATCACACTTGACACTATAGAGATAGTGTCTCTAAATCTTAAGTGCAAATACCACCGCTGCTAATTCCAAATCATGGGTCGGGTAGCTCTTCTCATGAGGCTTCGGTTGCCTCAAAGCATAAGCTATGACATTCTTATGCTTCATCAACAAAACACCAAAACTCGAATGTAAAGCATCATAAAATACGACAAAGTACTTACATTTAACCGACAATGATAGAATAAGAGCTGTAGTCAAAAGTGTCTTGAGATTTTGGAAGCTCTCCTCACATTTATCAGTCCAAATAAATAGTACCTCTTTCTGGGTTAACCTTTTCAAGTGAGTAGCAATAGAAGCAAAATTCTTGACGAACCTATGATAATAGATAGCAAGACCCATAAAGATCCTAACTTCAGTCACAGAGCTAGGCCGGACCCAACTTTTAACTGCCTTAATCTTTTGGGGATCTACCATCACCCCCTTTTCTGAGACCACATTCCCTAAGAAGGCAATCAAATATAACAAAAATTTGCATTTCAAATATTTTGCATACAACTTCTTTTCCTTCAAAATTCCCAAGACAATACAAAAATAATCTGCATGTTCCTCCTTACTCTTGGAGTAAATCAAAATGTCATCAATGAATACAATCACAAAGGAATCCATGAAAGACTTGAAAACACCATTCATCAAGCTATAAAAGTTGTCGGCACATTGGCCAACCCAAATGACATTACCAGGAACTCATGATGCCAATATCAAGTCCTGAAAGCCATCTTAGGTATATCCTCAAGCGTAATCTTCAGCTGATGGTACCCTTAGCTCTGGTCATTTTTGAAAAATACCAAACCACCATGCAACTAGTCAAAAAGGTCATCTATTCGGGGCAAGGGATACTTATTCCAAATGGTAACCTTGTTCAATTGTCGGTAATCTATACACATCCTCACGCTACCATTCCTTTTTTAACAAACAAGACCAGAGCACCCCTAGGTGAAGCACTAGGATGTATAAAGCCCTTATCAAGAAGTTCGTGTAGTTGAGTTTTGAGTTCCCTCAACTCCATCGGAGCCATTCAATAAGGAGGAATAGAAACTTGGAGAGCGCCTGGCTCCAAATATATACAAAAGTCAGTGTGTTGATCCAGAGGCGTACCAGGCAAATCCATAAGAAATACCTCCTAAAATTCAGAAACCACAGGGACCAACACAATAGAATGGGACTCTGCACTAACATCTCAAAAATAAGCCAAGAAGGCTGAACAGCCCTTCCCCACTAGCTTTCTAGCATGAACAAACGATATGATTTTCACTAGCTTAGGCTTATACGCATCCTCCAACTCTAGACTATCCATGCCCAACATCTTTAGAGTGACGGTCTTAGAATTTCAATTTAACACAGCATGACAAGGAGACAACCAAGTCATACCGAAAATAATATCAAAATCCAGCATATCTAATATGACCAAATCTACCCAAGTCTGAAACCCCATAAACACCACAGAGTCCCCAATCAGAGTAGAAATACTAATAGAGGAATTAAGAACATCACAAATCAAGTCCACACCCAAGCCAAATCTAACATATACAAAAGAATATATGAAACCCGGATCAAAAAAATATAAGCCATCCGAGATGAGAATAGTACATGTTATCTCAGCATCAGATGCCTTAGCCTCAGACTTACCCGGGAAGGCATCACAATGAGCTCAAACATCAATCTGGGCAACCTCTTTAGTAGGTTGCGCTCGACCTTTCCCTGTGTTACCATTACCTCTGTTACCACCACGGCCTCCTTAATTATTACCTCGCCCACCTTGTAGACGATGCTTGCCATTACCAACTCCACTTTCTAGAACCACAACCTTGGCCTGCTGCTGCACCTGATTACCTGCCTTCCTCAGAGGGCATTAGATCTTGAAAAGACCTAGATCACCACAATGGAAAAATCCTCGCTCAAGAGAGAGCCAGCCGACAGAAAAATAGGAAGCCCCCTGGCTCCTAGTAGCTAGAGACTGCCAAATGGCCCATAACTGACCACCGGTAGAAGCTGGCAAAGCTAACTGAATAGGAAAAGCCAAATGAACCTGCTGGCTAGGACCTCTAGAATAAGAAACACTAAAATTACCCGCACTCTGGGGCTTCTTAGCTAACACCTTAGCCTGCCGAATCTGCTTAACTCCCTCCAGTTTCTTCAAATAGTCAGTCACCTCATTGGAGCAACTCCCTGCTGAAGTCATGTGAATGAACAGAACTTACAAATCGATATTCAAGCACTTAACATACAAGTGAATCATCTCCTTCTCACTGCCCAACATTTGGGTAGCATAGCAAGACAAAGCATGAAACTTGGCCTCATAAGCTGCAACAAACATGTATCCCTATTCAAGGGCCAGAAACTCATCCTTCTTGCGATTCCTGAGAGTATAAGGCACATACTTCTCCAGAAATAAGGCATGAAACTAAGCCCAAGTCATCAAAGGCAAAGCTGACAAATGACATTCCACATGGGCCCTCTACTACTGCTTGGCATGACCTTGCAGTTGGAAGGTCACAAACTCAACCCCATGTTGCTGTACAATCCCCAACTTTTACAATCTCTCATAACATTCCAAAATGAACTCAAAAGCATCCTCATCTTCTATACCATGGAATGATGGAGGTTTCAACTTTAGGAACTAGGGCTCTAATACCCTCTTTGTCACGACCTAACCCGCCAGGAGTGGCACCCACACTAAACCCCCGGTAGAAGAACCAACTAACCAATCAATAATTAACCCAAAATGAAGCAGCTAATACCAATTGAATATATAATAACCAAGATTCACATCTAAAATTTAAAGAATAGAAAACCTGCGGAAATATTCCCCTAGAATTGGAAAATTGTGTACCAAAACTCTAAACATGTCTAAAAGATGAGGATGCAACCCTAAAACAAACAAAGTCTAAGTCCAAACAAGGGACTAGAACTAATAGAAGAATCCATGGTAGCCTAAAAGATGCAACTCACCCTTGAATTGAGAAGTCGTCATAATCACAATTGAGGTCTCGAAACAGCCACCAAAATATGCCTTGTACTCAATAAAAGAAGAGTAAGTGCAGTATCTGTACACAAAAATAACAGTGTACTAGTAGGATCATCAGCCAATTTTAAGATACAAAATATGACCACATACTAACCCGACCACTCATGGACCAACATGTAATAATAACATCACAATATATAAGCCCGATTCACTCATGGAACCAACACAGATAACAACAATCAAACCCATACCAGGCGTGGTACCTGAGCCAACCATAAATGAATCTATACTAGGCATGGTAGTCAAGCCAACCAATGAGTAAACCTATACCAGGCGTTGTACTCGAGCTAACCATAAATCTGTGATGTTATAATAACATCATAATAAATAAGCCTTGTTTACTCATGGAACTAATCAAATTCGTACCAAGTATGGCAACTAAGAAAACCATAAATGAATTTGTACCAGGCATGGTACCTGAGCCAACAGAAGAATCACAGTTATCACAACAATCACAACCACAATGAATAACATACCACACTTATACAACTAACAAGCATGTAAAACAAGTTCATTGCATGAGATTAACACTTAAGATATCACGAACACTTATTCCCTTTATCCCTGAACACACACGGTGCAAGTAATACTAATGAGACAGTTATTATGCACACATTATGAATTTTGAATTACAACAACCATCACCTACCTTAATCTAAGCTTGAACGCTTGACTGGACCTAAGCTTTCCCATTTCTTGCAACTTTAGCTTGATTGAGGTCTAAGAATAAAATTCAAACACATAATCAACCAAATTGGCCTAAATTTTGCGGATTACATCTTAATCCCAAACCTTAGGCAAATTTCATGATCATTCCTCTTGTTCCAGGGCTTCCCCGCCATAATTTCACCTAATTACTATCAATTCTACGGTTACACTAGTGAATTACGGTAAAAGAATCATAAATAAGCAACTTAAACTAATAATCCAAGGTTTATGCCCTAACATTCCCCTTTACACAAGAAAATTTGACCTAGGTTAAGTTAAACCCTCCTCAAAGCCTATAACTAATGATTCTAAGCTATAGAAATCAAAGTACTAGTTTACGAGAATAAAATACTTACCTTTACAAAGAACTTTGGTTGAAAAATAATGGATTTTGCCCAAAATCGCCTCTGCCTTCCCCAAAATGATTTTGTGATATAATGAGAATTTTTGGGGAAGTTTCTATATTTACAATAATTAATCTCACTATAGTGGCCCAATCCTGCTATAGTGGCACCACCATAGCGGAAGCCTCCTATTATAGCAAAGTTAACTGACTCTGACTCTCACTGTAGAGGGAATTTCTCTGCTATAGCAGCATCGCGGTAGTGGCCTGTCACCCGATATAGTAGGTGTCACAAGACAGAAACTTGAAAATCCTCCCAATTTTGCCTATTTCACAACATACCCTTGAAACATGACAGCCCAGACCAACCCCTTTATGTTAAGTTCAATATCAGGAGTTCTACGGACTCCTTAATGCCTTAGCTAATAGAAAAAAGCTCAAACTTAATCATTTCGCCTAATCTTTTCCCATATTGCCCTAGACCTCACCTCACTCAGATTTTGTCTAAGACTAGCCTAGCCCAAAATTTTTAACTCCCCAACCCAAAAGATTTATAACTCAATTTCTTGCATGATTTGCTCATTCGTAATAACAGTAAGGGTCTACCACATACACCATTACATGTATCACATCCTCTACCCCTAAAAAACCTTTATCAAGAACCTTACTAAGGTTACCATTACCAAAACCCCCACTATGATGAGATGAATAATGAGGTTGTCATGGGTAGATGGTGGAATAGACCTTAACAAGGGGTATAAATGACAATTATACACCAAAGGATAGAGTGCAACCAAAAATCTTTGATCAGAAACAAGTCTTGGAATTGAAAGGACATGGTGATAAAGGTGACCAAGTTCAGGGTTTGAGTACCATCAAGGTGAGTCTTCCAAAGTTCTAGGGTAGAAATGATCTAAAAGAATTCCTTGAGTGGAGATTGCAAAGTGAAAGGATTTTCCTCACCAATAATATCTTGGATGCTTTGAAAGCTAAGTATGCCCTTACTCAATCTAAGGGATATGCATCCACTTGGTAGGAATCCAAGAGAAAAGATAGATCTCAATCACAACTATGACTTGTCTACTTGTCAAGAATTGGTGGAGCTCTTAGAGTTGAGGTATGTGACACCAAACTATTATAGAGAGGTTCTTAAGATGGTGTACATGCATGGACAAGGTGATTAGAGTGTTGAGGAGTATTATGATGAGTTTGAGAACTTAATGAAGTCCAACATTAAAGATAACTTAATCTACATGGTGATAAGATTTGTAGCCAACTTGAGACACGATATCTCCAAGCCTATGAGACTCCAACAATATGGAAGTTTAAAAGAGGCTTCTAATGATGCCTCTAAGTGTAACGACCTATTTTGTTGCTATAGTAAGGTAAGGGCATAAGTACCTAGCTAGAAAATTCCCTAAGATGAGAGTTGGTAAAATCTCAAGCTAGGGTGAGCTTCGACAAAAATCTTGTATTCTATGTCTTAGAGATAGTTGGGGTCTTGTGGTTTGTTATATGGTAGTGTGGAGTTTATTCATGGATACTCAAATGTTGTAAGGGTCCCGTAAAAAGTTTGAGATACGGATTGGGTTCATAGAACTTTGAATATGTGTGTTGTGAAATGAGGGGTTTGGGGTGAGTTTATGACGTTCTAGAATTTATGCTTCATCACAATGAAGGGGCACCTAATCATGATGGGTCATTATGATAAACCAAGCCTCATCGTGATGAATCATAATGATGAGAAATGACTTGTCACAATGGGACAACGGGCAGTTTACCTGTACTTAACTCAGTTTTCTAGATATTTTCCCATAATTCCTCTTTTGTTTTAGAGCTCCAAGGGACGTTTTTCCCAAGGACTAGGGTGAATTCTCTTTGTTTGAGGTAAGTAAATTGGTAAACCTCTTCATTTATTAATCATTAATCCTTGTGAGACCTTTAGGTTGAAGATTAATGGTGGAATTCTTGAGTTAAAGCCCTAAAAGTATAAAACTTAGAGAAAACCCTATGGGTAGGTGCAATTTTATCTAGAATTAATCCTAAGTTGTATTTTATGATTCCTAGCATGAAATTAATGGTTCTTAATATGCTTAATGCAAATGGGGAAGTTTGGGTTCCATAAAGGTAAGACCTTTAGGCATAAGAAATGGCTAAAAAGGAGTTAACTTGATTAGAAACTCTTTGGGTGTTGAATTTATTAATGTTATGAGACTAGTTAATGGTTAATTGACCCTTGGGGAATTCTACAGACCTCGGATAGGAGTAGAATTAGTGGGTTTGAATTCCCGAGACTAAATTTGAAAGAGCATATGACTTATTGCTCCTAACATTATTTGATTTTAAACTTTGAATGTTCTGAGGTGTTGAGGAAAGGTAAGGTTCTTGCAAAGTAACTTGTTGATTTTGGTCCTTTGATTGAGGTAGGTTATGATTTCTATTGGAGTTGAGACTTATTTTAGTACATATACGTGGTTGAATTACTTAACTTGTGATTGGTCTTCGAACATGGTTGAATTGTATGTGTTTTAAGGTTATGCTTGAATGAATAAGCTAGGGTACATGAGTTGATGCATGAACTGAGATGAATAAGTGTAAATGTGATTTTGCGTACTGTGTATATCTTGAGAGATAGGTCTAAGAACCATTAGTGCATTGATATTGTCATTTATTATGGGATCAGGTATCACACTGGTACAGTTGATATTTACGCTAATGGGAAATGGTTCTTGTAGGTATAGGTTGTCATAGTCACCTATTTGATATTAGTGCCGATGGGAAATGGTTTTGGTGGATATATGGACCTTGTGTGTCCCATGCAAGTCATGTATAGTTGGGAAAAATAATACCCTTTAGCATGTGTGTACACTTTTCATTACTATTGCATTGTTTCATGCTCAGGCATTGTGAGGTAGTATTGTGGGCTGAGATGAGATTAGAGGTAATAGTTCCATTGATGAGATTTAGATGGACCTAGATTCCATGTATTATAATTATTGAAATTGGTTTCTCCTTCATTCTTTTAGTGGCTTGTTGAACTTGATATTTCTGTTGTTGACTTGACTTGAGATGATTATCTGTTAATTGGATTTTTTGTTCTTGGAATGTCTCTTACTTGTTATTTAATTTAATTATATACCTGTTATAAACTGAGTTGGCTTATAATACCTAACAATACATAGTGTATTGTACTGATACTAACTTGTACTATTCTTTTATTGAGTGTAGACTATGTTCCATAAACTGAGACACGACCTCAACTAGAATAGATGAATGTTACTTTATCCAAGGGTGAGAACTAGTTCCGAGGCTATCATGGATTTTTCTCCAAGTTATTATCCTTCCTCCAAAAAATGGAACTTTTATTATCCAGTTATTTATTTTAGTTATGTTTGAATATCATAGAGACAGTTTGCTTAGAGTTCTTGTACGGTAACTTTTAATTCTTGGGGATGTTTTAGTTAGCTGAATATTCCACATTCTATTTATACTAGTTGACTTTGTTTATGATCTGAATTAAAGTTGGTTTTATTGTATCTCTTCTAAAATTTATTAAGTAATAAGGTTAAGTTTCGGGTTAGTTGGTTCTCTATTGGAGGGTTATTGTGGGTACCACTCACAGCCAGTTGAGTCATGATAAAGTTGGTATCATAACCCCAAGTTTCTTTATCTTATCGTACAATAACATGTCTAATATAGTCTTGCCAAATGGTATGGAGATGTCTGTACTTCTCCTTAAGAGGATACAAGACTTTGGAAAACATCAACTTTTTTCTTCCTTCATGCTATGACTTGATTCCAATTTGTATCTGTCGATCCAAATTGGTATTTGACTCTTTCACTTTTATTCTCACAGATGGTGAGAATATGCACTTCAGAGGGTAGATCAGTGGTTCCCGAACTAGTTGTTGAGGCTGTGGTTCATGGTAGAGGAAAAGTGAGGGGAAGAGCCAGGGGTAAGAGAGGCACACCTATAAGGGGTGGAACTCAAGCCACACCACCGACTTGGGAAAGGTAAGGTTCTTCTCTCTAACATGAGCATCTTCCTGAGGCCGGGGTGGAAGAAGAGGTTTAGATTCAAAATAATGAGGCAGTACTAGTTTAGGGGACAGGGGCGACACCCATTCAGGAAGGTGCAACACTAATTTCGATGTTATCTGATATGATCAAGAAGGTTCTGAGTTTTCTAAGTTGAATAGAAGAGAATGGGACTACTCTTGCAGTGCCCAATGTACATCATCCGGTAACCCAGCATGCTATAGTTGTGGCTCCTCGGATGGATTTGGCTTATGAGACAGGTATGTTTTTGCAACCAGTGACATTCCTAGTGATGACTGGTTGTGAGCACAACCTTTTCTGCAAGTTTGTAATGATGAAACCTCCAGTATTTCATGGGTAGGAATCTGAGGATGCTTATGAATTCATCATTAACAGTCATGATCGGCTACACAGGATGGGTATTGTTGAGAGGTATGGCATTGAATTTGTTTCCTTTCAATTGTAAGGGGATGACAAAATATGGTGGAGGGCGTATGTGGAATACAGGCCTACTGGGTATTCCCTATGACTTGAAGCAGGGGAATTCTTCAGTGATTCCTATGAGGCATACTTCCATGCCTTGGCTCATTATTCTTCACAGTGGATCAATACAGAGGAAGAACGGATTCGCTGTTTTTGTGAAAGGTTTGAACACTGGGCTTCAGATTTCTCACCTTTACAGGTAGCATCTTCTGGCAGGTCTTTTCAGGAGGTGATTAAATTTGTGAAAAATGTTAATGGTGTAAATTAAGAGGGTCAAGCAATCATGGCTTTAAAAAAGCCTTGGTCTGGGGGAAATTTCAGTGGTTAGTATTCCAGGGGTCAGGATCTTTAGGGATACCCTACACACCCAATTTAGTCTGGTCTGTCAAGGACCAGTCAGCCTCCGGTAGAGTTTGGTAGTTATCTTACTTCATCTTCTCTGGCATAATGACCTACTTTAGACCTTACATGCTATGAGTGCAGTGAAATTGGCCACATAAAGAGAGATTGTCCTTTGTTTCAATAGGCAAATCAGTAGTAGGCTCCTAGCGCTCTGGCTCCGACTGGTAAAGGTAACGAACATGAAAGAAATTATCCACAGGGCGGGCAGGGTGGTCACATAACTGGTAAATATGGCACTTAACCTAACCAAGCTGATGGTAATAGTAGAGGAGGTAATCAGCCCAATAGGGGTGGTGCACAGACAGGCGGTAAGAACCACGTCTATGCTTTTCCAGGCACACCAGAGGTAGAGGCATTAGACATGGTGATCACATGTACTATTCTTGTCTGTGACCTCATGGCTTTAGTTTTATTTTACCTTGGTTCTACTTTTTCATATGTGTCTCCTAGTTTTGCTAGGGGGTTTTACATGATTTGTGAGTTTCTTAATTATCCTGTTAATATGTCTACCCTAGTGGGTGATTCTGTGGTTGTGGATAGGATTTATTTTTGTCCAGTTATATTTTATGGGGAAAAAGACTTTGGCAGATTTAGTGATTCTAGACATTGGAGATTTCAACATTAACTTGGGGATGAGTTGGTTGTCTATGCACCATGTTATTCTAGAATGTTATGCTAAGATAGTGAATGTGGCTATTCATTGTCCAAGAATGTTTTTAAAAACAAACATAGGTTTTTTTTATTTCAGTCATCCAAATTATCTATAAAAAAATGCCTAGGTTGGATAGACTAGAGTGGGAGGGTAACTATAGTCCTGCTCCTATGAAATTTGTGTCTTTCCTTTATGCTCAAAGTCTGATAAGAAAAAGGTCTTTGGCTTTCTTGGCTCATCTTTGGGACACTAGTTTAGAGGTCCCATCTATTGAGTCAGTTCCTATGGTGTGTGAGTTCCAAGAGGTATTTCCTATGGATTTGCCTAGCATGTCACTCAGTCAAGACAATTTTGTATTGACTTAGAGATGGATATGTGTCCCATCTCTATTCTCTCTTACAGGATGGTGCCGGCTAAGTTGAGTGAGCTTAAGGCTCAGTTTCAAGAGTTGTGGAGTAAAGGGTTCATTCATCCGAGTGCCTCCTCATGGGGTGCTTTAGTGTTATTAGTTAAGAAAAAGGATGGTAGTTTATGTATGTGCATTGACTACTGGCAGTTGAACAAAGTTACTATCAGTAATCAGTATCCTCTCCCTCGTATTGATGATTTGTTTGACCAGTTGCAGGGTGCATCAGTCTTTTCTAAGATTGATCTAAGGTCCATGTATCACCAGTTGAATATTTGGCCTTCTGATATTTCTAAGACTACTTTCCAGACCTGGCACACACACTACGAGTTCCTTGTGATGTCTTTTGAACTGACTAATGCCTCGATTGCTTTCATGAGTTTGATGAATGGGATATTTAAGCCCTATCTAGACTCATTTGTTATTGTGTTCATTTATGATATCCTGGTGTATTCTAAGATTAATAAGGAGCATGAAAATTATCTTATGATTGTGTTGGGGTTATTGAAGGAAAAGGAATTGTATGCAAAATTCTCCAAATATGAGTTTTGGTTATCTTCTGTATCCTTTTTGGGGCATGTGGTTTCGAAAGAAGGGGTCATGGTAAACCTGTAAAAAATTGAGGCAGTTAAGAATTGGGCTAGGCCCACTTTGGTGTTTGAAATTCATAACTTTGTGGGATTTGCTGGTTACTACAATAGATTTGTGAAAGGTTTTGCATCCATTGCTACCCATCTGATTCGCCTGACTCAGAAAGAGGTACCATTTGATTGTTCATATGAATATGATGAGAGCTTCCAAAAGCTCAAGACTTTTTTGACTACAACTCTTATTCTTGCCTTTCCCCTTGAAGGTAAGGACTTTTTTGTGTATTTTAATGCTTCAAGGTCTAATTTAGGAGTTGTATTGATGCAAGAGAGAAATGTTATATCTTATGCTTCGAGGCAACTCAAAGTGCATGAAAAGAACTATCCTAATCATGACTTAAAGTTGGATGCGGTGTATTTGCTCTCAAGATTTGGAGACATTACTTTTATAGGGTGCATTGTGAAGTGCTTACAGACCACCGTAGCTTGCAATATGTGTTCACTAAGAAATACTTGAACTTAAGGCATCAAAGGTGGATCGAGTTACCCAAGGATTATAGAATCACTATTTTGTACCATCCAGGTAAGGCTAATATGGTAGCTATATGTTGAGCAGAAAACTGGGAGTATGGGTAGCTTGGTCTATTTGAATTCTACCAGACTTCTGTTGGCCAGAGACATTTAGACTCTAGCTAATAGCTTCATGAAACTAGAAGTTTATGAGCGGGGTGGATTGCTGGCATGTAAGGAGGTGAGGTCCTCATTTCTTGATCAAATCAAAAGAAAACAATTTGATGATGTGAAATTGAGTATGATTCATGACAAGGTGTTGTGTGGTGAGGCCAAGGAGGTCATTATTAATAATGAAGGCGTTCTATGAGTTAAAGGGCGAGTTTGTGTGCCTTGTGTTGATGAGTTGATTCCTACCATCTTAGCATAAGCTCATTGTTCTAAATACTCTATACATCCTGGTGTGACCAAGATGTACCACAATTTGAAGCAACACTATTGGTGGGGAAGAATGAAAAGTGATATAGTCGATTTTATGGCTAAGTTTCAGAACTATCAGCAGGTGAAGTATGAACACCAAAAGCCTGGTGGTCCTGTTCAGAGAATGTCCATTCCTGAATGTAAGTGGGAGAGAATAGCCATGGATTTCGTGGTTGGCCTTCCCAAGACTTTGGGAAAATATGATTCAATATGGGTTATTGTTGACAGACTAACGACGTATGGGCACTTCATTCCTATTTAAGTGATTTACAATGTAGCTAAGCTAGCCATGATCTATCTTAGGGAAGTTCTTCGACTGCATGAAGTGTCTATCTCTATTATTTATGATAGGGGTACTCAGTTTACCTCTAACTTTTGGCAGTAGTTGCATGAAGAGTTGGGTACTAGGTTGGACCTGAGTATAACTTTTCATACTCAGACTGACAGGCAATCTGAGTGTATGATTCAAGTTTTGAAAGACATGATCCGCGTGTGTGTGATGGATTTTGGGGGTCATTGGGACCAGTATCTATCATTGACTGAGTTTCCTTATAACAACAATTATCACTTGAGCATAGATATGGCTTTGTTTGACACATTATATGGGAGAAGATATAGATCTCCCATTGTTTGGTTTGATTCATTTGAAGTAAGACCTTAGGGTACTAATCTTTTGAGAGATTCTTTGGAAAGGGTGAAGTTAATCTAAGAGAAGCTTCTAGGGGCTCAAAGCTAGAAAAAGGAGTATGCAGATAGGAAGGTAAGGGATGTACATTTCATAAAAGGCGAGTAAGTTTTGCTCAAAGTCTCACCCATGAAGGGTGTCATGCGATTTAGGAAGTGTGGTAAGATTAGTTTGAGGTATATTGGACTCTTTGAGATTCTTTAAAGTATAAGGCTAATGGATTATAAGTTAGCATTGCCTCTGAGCTTGTAAGGAGTTCATACCGTATTATATGTGTCCATGCTTAAGAAGTACTATGGAGATAATGTCTGTATAATTCATTGGGATTTAGTTATATTGGATGAAAACCTCTCTTACAAAGAAAAGGTTGTTGCTATTCTTAATAGAGATGTCCGAAAATTGAGGACTAAGGATATTGCTTATGTGAAGGTTCAGTGGAAAAACTGTCCTGTTGAGGAGGCCACATGGAGACTGAAGCGGGCATGCAAATCAAGTATCCTCACTTGTTCACTGATTCAGGTAATCCTCATTCTCTTATGTTTTCTTCTTCTTGTCATTCGGGGTGGAATGATTGCTTAATTGATATTTGATGTAATGACCTTTTATGTCGCTATAGTAAAGTAAGAGCATAAGTACCCAACTAGAAAAGTCCCTAAGATGAGAGTTGGTAAAATTTCAGTCTAGGGTGAGCTTTGATGAAAATCTAGTATTTTGTGCCTTAAAGATGGTTAGGGTCTTGTGGTGTGTTATATGTAGTGTGGAGTCTATTTATGGATAGTCAAATACCGTAGAATCTTGTAGGACATTTTAGGATAGGAATCAAGTTCATAAAACTCTGAATATAATACTTGCCACGTTAGGATTAATTTGTGTTATGTAGAAAATAAAGTGTGTTGTGAAATAATGGGTTTGTGATGAGTTTATGATATTATAGAATTTGTGCTTTATCGCGATGAAAGGGCACCTCATCATGATGAGTCATCATGATGAGCCAAGCCTCATCGTGATGAGAAATAACTCATTGTGATGGGACAATGAGCAGTTTACCTGCACTTAACTCAGTTTTCTGGGTTATTTTCTCACAACTCGTATTTCATTTTAGAGATCCAAAGGACCTTTTTCCCAAGGGCTGAGGCAAATTCTCTTCATTAGAGGTAACTAACTCTGTAAACCTCTTCGTTTATTGATTATTAATCCTTGTGAGACCTTTTGGTTGAAGATTAATGGTGGAATTCTTGAGTGAAAGCCCAAAAAGCATGAAACTTAGGGAAAACCATATGGGTAGGTGCAATTCAACCTATAATTGATCCTAAGAAATTAATGGTTCTTAACATTTTTAAGTCTAATGGGGAACCTTGGGTTCCATAAAGGTGAGACCTTTAGGCATAAAAATGGCTAAAAGGGGGTTAACTTAATTAGAAACCCTTTCAGTGTTGATTTTATGAATATTATAAGACTAGTTAATGGTTAATTGACCCTTATAGAATGCTACAGACCTCATATAAGGGTAGAATTAGTGGGTTTGAATTCCTAAGACTGAATTACAAAGAGTGGATGATTAATTACACTTAACATTGTTTAATTTTAGACTTTGAATGTTCTGAGGTGTTGAGGACAGGCAAGGTTCTTGCAAAGTAACTTGTTGATTCGGATTCTTCAGTGGAGGTAGGTTATGGTTTCTATTGGAGGTGAGACTTATTTTAGTACATGTATATGATTGAATTACTTAACTTGTAATTTATCTTTGAACATAGTTGAATTGTATGTGTTTTTAGGTTATCCTTTAATAAATAAGAAGGGTACATGAGTTGATGTATTAATTGAGATTAATAAGTGTAAATATGATTTCGTGCAAAATGTGTATCCTGAGAGATAGGTCTGAGAACCATAGGTGCATTGACATTGTCATTTATTATGGAATCGGGTACCATGCCAGTGTAGTTGATATTTATGTTGATGAGAAATGGTTCTGGCAGGTACAGGTTGGCATAGTCACCTATTTGATACTATCATTGATAGAAAACTATTTTGTACATAGACCTTGTGTATCCCCTGCAGGACATCGCTAGTTGGGCAGAAATAAGACCATTTAGCATGTGTGTATACTTTTCACTACTATTGCATTGTTTCATGGTCAGGCATGGTGAGGTAGTACTGTGGGCTAAGATGAGACTAGAGGTAATAGTTTCATTGATGAGAGTTAGATGGACCTAGATTCCATGTATTATAACTGTTGAAATTGGTTTCTCCTATATTCTTGTAGTGGGAAATCATCAAGTTGTTAGATGCAGTTGTGGTTTATCCTATTGCAGACAATAAATGGGTAAGTCCATTCCAATATGTGCTGAAAAAGGTGGAATCACAGTGATTCCTAATGAAAAGAATGAGCTTATTCCGATGAAGCCAATCACAGGCTGGCGAGTATTCATGGATTATAGGAAGCTGAATGCGTAGACTGAAAAAGATCACTTCCCAATGTCGTTCCTTGATCAGATGTTAGATCGTCTTGCTAGTAGAGAATTATATTGTCTTCTTAATGGTTATTCTAGATACAATCAGATCTTAATTTCTCCTGAAGACCAAGAGAAGACCACTTTCACGTATCCATATAGGACATTTGCCTTCAAGCAGATGCCTTTTAGGTTGTGTAATATGCCATAAACGTTTTAGCGATGTATGATTTCTATCTTCTCATACATGGTGGAAGACACTATCGAGGTACTCATAGATGATTTTCCAGTGGTAGGTGACTCCTTTGATGATTGCTTGGACCATTTGAGTAGCGTATTGTAGAGATGTGAAGAATGTAATTTGGCGCTTAATTGGGAGAAGTGTCACTTCATGGTTAAGGAAGGTATATTGCTTGGCCACATGATTTCTAAAAAGGGGATCAAGGTTGATAAGGCAAAGATTGAGGTGATTAAATAATTGCCACCTCCTGTTTCCATGAAAGGTATTTGAAGCTTTTTGGGGCATGCTGGATTTTATCGTAGATTCATCAAGGATTTCTCTAAGATTTCACACCTTTGTGTAATTTGTTGGACAAGGAGGTGAAGTTTGTGTTTGATGAAGCGTGTATGAAGGCATTTAAATGCCTTAAGGAAAAACTGATATTGGCTTCTATCATTGTTTCACCCGACTGGTCCATGCCTTTCGAAGTTATAAGTGATACTAGTAGAGTGGTGCTAAAAGCATTCCTAGGCTGAAGACGTGAACATATTTTCTATCCTATATACTATGCTAACAAGACACTTAATATAGCCCAAAAAAATTATATTGTGATAGAACAAGAGTTATTTGCTATTGTGTTTGCTTTTGAGAAGTTTAGATCCTACTTGCTTGGCACCAAGGTGATTTTGCACACTGACCATGCAGCTCTTAAATACCTTATGGAAAATAAGGATTTAAAGCCTAGATTGATTCGATGTTTACTTTTGTTACAAGAGTTTGACTTTGAGGTCAAGGACTGACAGGGGACCAAAAACTAAGTGGCTGATCATTTGTCAAGATTAGAAGAAGAGGCAATGCTGAAATTGAAAGATGAGATTGATATTGATGATACTTTTTCGGATGAGCAAGTATTGGCTGTATCATAAGACTTGATTCCATGGTTTGCAAATTTTGCTAATTATGTGGTAACTGATGTGGTACCTTCATACTTGTCCTTCCAACAACGAAGAAAGTTTATGTCTAATGTGCAAAAGCTTTTCTTGGATGACCCATATTTGTTCTATGTTTGTGCTGATGGGATGATTTGTAAATATGTGCCTAAGGTAGAGATGATGAGCAGATTGGAGGCATGTCATTCGTCCCCTGTTGAGGGGCATCATAGAGGCATCCAGATGCTCACAATATTCTTCAATGTGGATACTTTTGGCCTACCATTCATCAGGATGCAAATGATTATGAAAAGGCATGTGATCAATGTCACATTTAAGGAGGTATATCAAGAAAGAATGAGCTTCCTCTCACTCCCATTCTTTTAATTAAACTATTTGATGTATGGGGAATTGATTTTAAGGGCCCATTTGTGATCTCAAATGGGATAAAATACACACTTGTAGTTGTTGACTATGTGTCCAAGTGGGTGGAGGCAGTTGCACTTCCCAATAATGAAGTAAAGAATGTCACAACATTTTTGAAGCAAAACATCTTTTCTAGGTTTGGTACCCCAAGAGAAATTATCAGTGATGGAGTCTCTCACTTTTGTAATTGATTATTTCTAACCTTAATTGAGAAGTATGGAGTAACGCATAACGTGGAAAGACTTTATCATCCACAATCTAGTAGGCAAGTTGAGGTTTCCAATCGAGAGATAAAGACAATCCTTGGAAAGATGTGAATGCATATAGAACTGATTAGTCTAGGAAGTTAGATGACGCTTTATGGGCATACCAGACTGGCTTTAAGACTCCTATAGGTATGTCTCCCTATCAGATTTTGTATGGAAAATCATGCCATCTACTGGTAGAGCTTGAGCACAAAGCAATATGGGCGCTCAATAAGCTGAATTTGAATTGGGGTGATACCTCTAACTTGAGGATTGATCAATTGAATAAGTTGGATGAGTTCCGCCTAAAATCTTATGAGAGTTCAGCCCTTTACAAAGAGAAGATGAATATGTATCACGATGGGAGAATAGATAAGAGAGATTTTGCTCCAGGTAATTTGGTCTTGCTGTTTAATTTAAGACTTCTCTTATTTCCTGGCAAGCTAAATTCTAAGTGGATGGGGCCATTTCGAGTGGTGCATGTGTTCAGATACGGTGCAATTGAACTTGAGAACCATGAAGGCAAATGGTTCAAGGTTAATGGTCAGCTTTGAAGGCATATTTGGGAACTGCAGAGGACATAAATGTAGTGGACATCTAGGCCCTTGGTGAAGTCTGATTAACCAAGGGACAAGCATCATGCTACGATGTTAAATTAGGCACTTCATGGGAGGCAACCCATGAGGTGATTTGATGAAGTCTGAGTAGTCAAGTAACCTGTGTCGTGCCGCAACATTAAATCAGGCGCTGCTTGGGAGGCAACCTAAGATTGTTTTCTATTATTCTATTTTAGTTTTTAGGACAAATTGATGTTTGCTAAAGTGTGAAGGGACACCAAGATGAAAAGAGAAGCAAAGTATTCATGTGGGAGGAAAAAAGTTGATCTACAGGTCAGATGACATGTCATAAATGACCTTGACTACTCGTGGATTAAATCATAGATGCCTGGAAAAGTTAACTCACAAAAGAAAGTCTGAGAACCATGATTTGGTTCATGGGTTGTGAACCTATTCAATGACCCGTAGACTAACCCGTAGTTCCCAGTCCCACATGCTAGGTCTCAGAAAATGTTTTACAGGTGACAGAATAGTTCATACTTCAAAACAATGGACTGTAAAGCCAATCGTAGATGTATGGCAACAAAAGCAAAAGTAACGTGGATCGACAACCCATCATTTCAGTCAATGAACTGTAGTTTTCACTCGTGGATCCTAGGGAACTTACTGAACTAGGTTGAGGGTTTTTATTTGCAAACATTTTAAATTCACCCAAACTCGACCCAACTTCTCTTGAATTCCTCACCCGATATTTTTGAACACAAAAGGAAAAGAATCCAAATCATATAACTTCTCTTAAATTAGCTCCCTCCATCACTCCTAAAACTTACAAACTCTACACACAAAAATTAATAACCCCCTAGGCTGATCCTCATGCACACGCACACAATTTCTATAACACCATCATAGTGCACGCTCTCTCCTCAGTCACTCCTCAAGAAGTTCTTTGATACAAGAGTAAGTTCTAATCACTCCCTAAGTTTTTCATGTTCTTATTAGAGGGATAGTGCCTATGGGTTTATGTTTTTCTGAAGTTTGAAATCATGTGGAATTAAGGAACCATAGAGTTGAATTGTGCATCTATGAGTGTAAGAACAATGCTGAGTTTGAGGGAATGATCTAATTAGAAGTTTAAAATTGCTGGAATTGTGTGAGGATGTGATGGTTGGTTGAGTCGGTGAGTTGGAGTTTATTATGACCATAATTTTGCCTCAGAAACAAGGTCAAAGGTTGTTTTTCCCGTCAACTCTCAATAAAATACTCTAGAATTACTTGCGTGAATCCTGAGTAACCCTTGGTTTGATTAGGGTACAGAAAGATTATAAATATACAAGTCTAATGATTGTAAGTGTGCTAAACTGATTGATTTCTTGTTTTTGAAAATCTACTAGTGGGTCGAGGGGTTGTAGTATTGATCTACATTCCGTAGACTGAACCATAAAATTAATGAAAAATTTAGACTCTTAGGTTCAACTCTACGAGTCACAGGATGGGTGCATAGTTTTGATCTACGACCGGTAAGTGACCTGTAGATGCCTGGGGGCACTTGACTGTTTGGATGAGATTGAAACCATGGTTGGGTTGACGGTCGTGGATTGGTTCCAATAATATAAAAATAAATCTTTTTTTCTTTTGCCTTTCATTGTTCAGGCTGTATACTAACTAATGTGCCTCGCAGGTATCATGCCTCCTAGGAAACCAACCTTAAGGAAAGATGCCGCCAAGGAAATTCTTACCCAACTTAAGGATTATCATAAGTCAAACAAGGAGGAGAAAGCATAACTGACCATTTGTACTACGAGGCAGCAGACTAAACAAAGATAAGCAGCAGCTGCCGCTCCCCAATCTGAAGAGGGAGAGGATGCTACAGGGTCTTTATCTAGAGCGAGCAAAACTAGAGACTCTAAGTCTGGAAATGATACTGCCTCCGATAGCAAAGACAACACTAGCTCGGGAACCACAACTGCTAGTGCCAACGAGTTAGGTATAAGGAGCTCAGATGCAGTTGAGGTCAGAAATGATAAGACTATTCAGATTGTCCCCACTTTTAAAAGCAAAAAACCTGAGGTTTGGGAGAATGTACAGTGGGCAATGATGGGTTCGTCTAGATTGTTCTACCAGGTTCTAGGCGAGAATGATCTAGGTCACACAGGGCACAACATTTTTGAGGAAGTAGAGATTCGATCAGCAACATTGAATGAAATGTCCAAGATTAAAGCATTGTATGATCACTATGGGTTCAGATGGAGGAGACTACAGCCCCATCATTGTTTGTGAGTTTTAAGCTACTTATACATCCACCATCATAAAATCATGTGTGAAAGGAAAATCTACGAAGAAGCTGCCACCATTAGAGAGTATGCATGTACGAGGGGTACAAGTTGACCTATTAGAGCGCACCATCCAACGTTTCATTTATGGACCCTACTATTTATCACCAGTCAGCCAGCCAGATCTTGACTTTAGGTTGGAGCAGCATAAAAGTAATAACACCACGCTTGAGTGGATAGACTCTATGATTACTGATGGAAATCCACCATGGTTGATGGTCAGGTCAATTTCCATCACAAAGGCATCTTTGAGTTTGGTTGCCGAGTCTTGGTGGTCCATTATTTGGTGTTGCTTGGCTTCTATGGCTATTGATAATACTCTCACTCTAGACCTGGCAATTTTTGTTGTAGCTATAATGTCCAAATTCGACATTATCATTACCCGAATCGTATCTGATGAGATGCGAGAGCGGTCCTTGAGTACTTCCACCTCCATCCCATTTCCATGACTAGTCATAAAGCTTTTCCAAGCAGCTAGTATACCTACCTATGTTGGGGTGGATCGTACACTTCATGCCACTAGATTTTAGTACGTTACACTGATCCGAGATGCGGCTACCCTATAGCTAAGGGTAAAGCCCAATCTTCTGCCTGTAGGAGCACTTTTTTCCCCGACGTTCTAGATGATAGTGTCCCAGTTAATTCCTCATCCCTTTTTGAAGACACTACTATTGCAACCTCATATTCTCCAGCTTCTGAGGTAGGTACATCTACTACTCCTCCAGCAGTAATGGTTTTCATCGCTGCTTGTCCGCCAGTGCCAGCCACCGCCTTCACTTTCTCTAGCCAAACCTTTAACTAGGTTGCTAAAATGGTTGCACATGCTAATGACCAAATTAAGAGGTTCTCCACAACCATCAAACCACTAGCCAGAAAGAATATTGACACTGCTTTTGAGACCATATAAAGATCTATTGATAGTATTAATGCCCATTTAGATAGGACAGAGATGAAAGTGAATGAGCGACTGTAAAATATGAGTGCACCAGACCTTACGGTTGTCCTTGCAGAGCTTTCCAAAGCTCGTACTTATATCGCTCTCATCTAGTCAAGAAAGGTCCCTATTATTGAGGCTACACTAGTTGAGGAAAGGATGTGGAGGACTCGTACATTGATCTATTGGTAGAGTCCCATCTGCATGCTCTTGGGAAGAGAGTTTGAGATGAGAATGATGAAATTGATTTTCCTTCGGCTGAGAAAGCAAAGAGGAGATATAAAAAGGAAAGAAACATTAAAAAAGTAGAGGCAAAATAATTAAAGCAGACCATGGAGGCCTCTGGAAGGGAGGAAGACGCTAGAATTGACATTGAAAGAGCTAGATTTGAGGCTGCAAGGCAACGAACCTACTCAAGTTTGGCACCTCTGGGTGCAGTACCTTCTTTAGACCTCACTGTGGGAGAGCCCATTCTGGGCATGGTTACTGATCCAGAAGCTACTGAGATAGCTGCACTTCCATCCACTATGGGTTCCACGCCATCGGCCCCATCTGTTACACCAGAAACTAGTGCCTAGGCGCTACAAGTATGTTCTTGCCTCCCTCATATTTTATTTTTTAGTGTATTAGGGACAATGCATGTTCCTTTTTAGTGGGGTGGGGGAAGCTAGTCTGTGAGTATTTTGATGAGTATATTGACAAAGTTTGAGTAGTCAAGATACTCGCGTTGTTCCGCGATGTTAATTCAGGCGCTGCTTGAGTGGGAATCCAAGAGTGTACCTTTGAGTATCCGCGTCCTTGGGGTTTTCTTTCTGTGTTATTTCTCTAAGGACTTTTATTTCTATTGAATCAACATGTTCAGGAGTTTTTTGTGTGTTTGTAAATAAGAAATAGGAATACTTAGTGCAGTTTATGGCATGATTTTTTTTTGAAAGGTTATTTTAAAAAATAGAGACCCCTCCGAATTTTATGTGACATGTTAGCTATTTTGATAGACTTACCATTATGGATCATTGCATGACATTATGAATATGGATGTGATAAGTGTTTCTTAAACTAGGGCATGAACCTGATAGTTAGCAAGTGATAGTATAACTCTATGCCATGTGTGTGAGCTGCATTAGTATCATTCTTACTTTGGGTGTCAATTCAGAACTTGCATGGTTGGTCTTTCCTAGGTTGGAGGATAGTTGGTTAGGAAAGGATCATAGGTCATTCTTTATTTCAGTTCATTTAGCCTAAATGACTATCCAAAAAAGAGTAAATATCCCTGGTTTTGAACCTATATTTTTATTGATTAGCCTATTTAACTTCCCGATTATTCCTTGAACCTTTATTTTGGCATTGGTCCCACCTTGGACATTCTAAACCTCAACTCAGGAAACTCATCTAAGTTGAGGGTGGCTACTGTAGAGGCAAATGAAAAAAAAGGAATGGAGTATGAAAAGAAAAGTCTAGTGGTAAAAGAGGGAGTAATGGGTGTGGCATATGCAGAAGCAAAAAGAAAAGAAAAGAAAGGTGAATCCAAAACAATGCCGCATCCATTGCAAGAAGAAAAAAAAACAAAAAGAGAATAGAGAGGAAAGAATGATCTAAAAGTGGAACAATGATAGAGTAATGTCAAGAAAGGCATAGTCACTATTCCTAAATACACCATACCTATCCCTGAGCCTATGTTATAAGCCGAGTAAGGTCCTACAGTGATCCTAGTCCAACTGTTTGAAAATTGAGGCGATGAAATAAGGGCAAGTCTGTGGTATTTTGCATGCATTGTTTGAATTTCTTTCTGAGAGAGAGTACAGTCATACTAGTCCTAATTTGAATAATTTATCATGTGAATGGGACTTCTTTGTGGTGAGGGCACCAGAGTAATATTGATTAATGATTATTAGGGTAATTGTCATTTGTGTATGCAAGGTTATCTATTGATATTGTGATGTCATCCATAGATCCTCTCATATCAAATTGATGAAGTGTTGTACGTACACTTGTTTTGTAATATGAAAGAGGCGATGATGTACTTGTGAGATAAACTGTCTGAATGCCCTGTGACTGCCGTAGCTTCCTAGTTTTCTTTTGCTTAAGCATCATGATAGGATTGTTCTTATTTTTTAGCTTAAGGACAAGAAAACATTTTAAGTTGAGGGTGTTGATGTGCCATGGTTTTACGGTACTTTCGATGCTTAAAACTTGTAATTGTTGTATGTTATTTAGCACTTTTTAGTAGATATGATGTGTTTTTGATAGTTGTGCAGGAAAATAGGGCCGCAAGCAAAGAAATGGAGTTTGTACTGAAAATTTGCTAAGTCTGGACTATTAATGAGAATGTGGACCGTGATTCAAAACCATAGATCTACTGCTAGTCGTGAAATAAAATCTGCAAGTATGCAATTCCAGACCCAATCCATGAGTAAGTCTACGAATCATGAACCCAAACCAGGGATCAATCCTGTGACTCGTAGACTGAGTTCCTGCAAAGGTGCAAGTTGGAGTTCTAAACCACGAGTGGACGAGTTAGTCTAAGAGTCATGAACCCAAACCACATATCAGTCATGTGACTCATAGACTGAGTTACTGTGGAGGTACAAGTTGGAGTACTAAACCACGAGTGGAATCCACTGCCTGTAATTTCAAATAACGTGCACATAATGTGACTCTTAGAGAGATCTCACATGCCTAAAACCATGAGTGGGTTGGCGAGCCATATTTATATACTACGGGTCCATTTTGTTACCCATAATTCCATGATCAGAGGAGATGCAATTTCGGGGTCCAAAACCATAGGTCAGTTGATGAAACATAGATTGAGTCTACGACTCGTGGTTCCACAAATAGAATCTGCAGCTCAAAAATAGACTCTACCAGACAACGGTTGACTCCTGAACACCATGAAACATCATTTGAAATGATGGGTCGTGGACCCATCCGTGGATACTGACGCAACTATGTTTTCCTAGTCAACTTAGGATAAGATTTGTTGTCTATAAATACTTTCCCTAGGTTTTCTTTTGGATGTTAAGCATTATTTACTGACTTGTGAGTCTTATAAACTTGGAGTATTACCTTGTTCATAGTTTATGAGAGATTATTCATCCATTAATTCTTAGTTATTGATTCTTTTTTTATAATTCAAGATTCCAGATTTCTCTTACTCATCTTGTAATTTTATGATTATGAATTCATCATTTAATTTTGATTATTTTATTATGAACATGAGTAGCTAAATACACAACTATGGTTATGGAAACTATAATAGATTAACAAAACTAGGCGGAGTACTTAGTGATTTTTGAATGGTGTTTATTCATGTATTATTCTTTTCTTCATTTTGATTGCTCTTTAATGGAGGCCTACGTTAGAACTCAATTTTTACTTGCTGCACCAAAAAGGTAACAAATGGGAAAAAGGATTAACAACAGAGACTCGAGACTATTAACTAATGTTTAATAGCTTGACCTTGTTTGGGAATAGCTAATCCGAGATCAAATGTAAGGGTTAGTAAAGCAAACACTCATAGATGGACCATGTTGCGAGGTGATATTCATCTATCTAGAGGACCGACCATTTGGGTGAACTTAACTTACCATCTTGCATGCTAAGCACCATAATAGATTGCTACTACGATGCCTTACTTGTAATGACCCTTCCAGTCATTTATATGTGTTTGCCTTCTTTGACCTGTTAGAACTTGCTTGTAGCGGCCTCAAGTCATGTATGTCTTACTGAGATCGGTAGTTCAGTGCCCGGACCGTTTGTTTGGTCTTTATGGCCATTTCCCTATTTTAGAAATCAAATTTTGACAGTTCCGTTAGCTTTGGAGCATGGACTATAGACTAGGTGGACCTTTAGTCGAGATCCGAGACCTTTTCAGCTTGGAATTCTCCCAATTCTGTGTTTTTAGGATAGTTGGGCTTATTTGGTTGACTTTGGTCAACATTTGGAGAAGACGGCCTCGGATGGAAATTCCTTCAGTGTTGTTAGCTCTGTAATGTCAAGTTATGGGTAGAGGGACCATTGGTTCATGTCACGAGGCTTCCGGACTTTATTTCGACCCTTAGGTTCCGTTTTGGAATAGTTGTCCTAGAGGTTGATTTTGGGCAGGGGGTCAACTTTTAGTTAAATTGACATCCGATGGGATTTTCTTTGATTCTGTTGGATTCAAAATTCCATTTTTAGTTGAGTAGCTCAGGTCATTTGTGTTCGCAGGACCCCAGATGCGTTCCTGAGGGTCTATCTGAGTTAAATTCTAAGTTGGCATGGCTGTTGGTAGCTGGTTGCTGTTATGGCACCAGTAAACCTATGCCTACACATGGGCACGGATGCATGCGCACAGAAGCATTCCAGACGCCCCTCCTCTTGTCTATCGCCTAGGAAGCGCGTGGGCCACGTGCGTAGTAGCCAGTCGCATGTGCAGTGGCCGGCCGCATGCGTGCTGGCCTAGCGCCTGGCTTGGCTGCCTCCTAGCCTACACATGCACGTGCGCCCGGCCGCATGAGCATAGCCCATGCGTACAGTGGCCGATGTGCGTCCGCAGTGGCCGATGCCTGGCAACACTATAAATCCCTTCTTCTCCAACTCTTTTTCTAATTTCCCTCGGATGATTTCTCCATTTATTTGAGACCCAGAACTTCCATTTTTTCACCTTTTTCATTCCATAAGCTTGGAGGAAATTATATTATTGATCCATAAATTCTCCATTTATCTGATTTCTCCCATAAATTCCCTCTTTAAATTCTTGAATCTTGGGGTTGTTTTGATCACTTGTCATGGTCCATTTTTTCTCATTCTTGGAGCATGTTCTCTCTAGAGCATAGGTAATATTGTGGTGTTTTCATTTTTGGCTTTGGGTTTCGAGGCCTGAAGGTCCGCCTGTGACCCATATTTTGACCTGGCTATGTTTTTAGCATTATGGGTATTGTTGGCTTTGTATTGATGTGTAGAATATTGTGTTGATAGTGTTTTTGTGAATTGGAGCTTCTCGGAGTAGTTCAAGCTTGGACGATGTCGTTCTCACAGCTAGTCATCGGACAATAGGTAGGTTATAGTTTTCCCTACCTAGACTCTGCATATATAGGCTATAACTGCATTAATTAGCATCCTTGGGTTGGTTTTCTAGGTTGGTACCCTCAGACCTTGTCCGCCTCTTCAGTCCGTTTATTTCTTGCCTTGTTTGTAGTATTCATTATAATGTTGTAATTTTTACCTTTGTGGTCCTGAGTGGCCTTGTATATGCCTCTGGACCATAGACAGTGGGATATTTGGGAATTATACGAGTCATAGACATTATGATATTACTTTAGACTGGATATCTGTGTTGTAGAACCTATTATGCTTGTGCAGGACCGATAGGAATGTTTGTGAGCCATTTTGGTCTAACTTATTATTTGCGAGCATATTATTCATGCAAAGGATATTTCTACATGTTTTACTGCTGATTTGGCTTCGAGCCAGTATAAATGGTTTTCTAAACTTTGCATGACCCCAAGGGCCAATTTTTCGATAAAATGAGTATGAAAATTTTGGTACTGACTTTTATGAAACCTCTTGGAGAATAGAGGGTGTTTTTATGATTTAACCATTGGTTTTCATACTGATACTAGAGTCGTCTGAGCCATAGCAGTAGATATGATTTTCTATAGATTTAGACCCGGACAAGTGCTGGGCACCCTTTTTAGGGGATTTTTAGACTTGATTACTGGTTTAGATCCAGTTCTATTTCGGGCACGTACTATGAGATTTTGATTATTGATTTACATCCGAGAATACTCTGTGCAGTTGTATTTTGAGATTCACAGTTAGTATATGGTCACAGACCTCTATGGACCCTCCAATTCCTAAACTAAGAGCTACGGGTCGAGGTTGCCAGGAGGAGGGGTGTACGGTAGAGTTTAGGTTCTCGGGAAATTAGAACCGGCCCTCCCTAATTGTTGGTTTAGGGGATTGGCAGGTATATGGGTTGTTCCCATAGTTTTCTTCAGTTTCTTGGCTAGTTGGGTTATCTTCTTATTTTCCACAGTTCCAGTTGGGATGAGCTTTGATCGTGGTACTCTAGTTGAGTTTTTGATTGTGGCATTATGGTCGAGTTTTGGCTATAGAATTTTGGCTAAGTGTTGACTGCAGCATCATGGTTGGGTTGTGTTCGTAGTATTTTGGGTGAGTTGGGCATTCGACCCATTCTTTTCCTGCTTTATCAAATGTCGCTTGTAAAAGAGGTGGGAGCTAAAGGAATAGCTCCAGAAACTTTTGAAAAGGAGTTTATCAGGTGGTTGTACCTTTGAAAGAGTTTGTAAGGTTCAGTGTATACTAACAAAGGCTTCTATTTAGTTGAAAAAGGAGGGAGATTACTTCTTGTGTGAATATATGGGTTTTTAGTTGCCGACTGAGGTGACGACTGAGGTTTTCTTGGGCTTGTGTGTTTGTAACTTGCATCAACTGAGAACATATTTTAGTGGCATTTCCTTCTATAGGTTCGATGTCAGATTTTTCTCTAATAAGGGTTCAAGGTAGTGTCCATTTTATACATGCCTTTTCCAACCCTAGTGGGCGAGTTTCAGTTGAGCTTCGATGGTTGGTTCAGATGGGTTCAGGTGTTATGATTGATTTTAGCAAAAGCATTTGATTATTGGTTGATGGTCAGTCGGGACATGTTACTCCAGTTTTTGAAGATATGCTACGGGTTGGTATTTTGGATGTCACCAGATAGTAACCTAGAGGTTAGCTTGGATAGAGTCTGAGTGTAAAGGTGACCTCGTTCGAGGTTGAATGTAGCGGGAACTACGGATCTCCGGTGGGTCAGTTGATGTTTTGAGGGTGCCTCGAGTGTTCAACTTGTGTGAAGCTGCATGACTATGGTGCAAAGGGTCCAGTTCAGTCTAAAGAGTTTCTGAATCTATGAGTTCATGAGTTAGAGTTTTGGTTGGTAACTTTCTAGGTGAGCTTCGTAGTGGTAATCGAGAACTTGAGGTCTGTGTGTTGATCGCTTGGTTCTCTGGTTTCGGTGTTGTGTCAGTGCTTTCCTATTTAGATTCTTAAGGTTCAGTTTGGTTGGTCGATCTTTGGAGTTTTGGAGTTAAAGGTTAGAATATAGCTTGGCTAGAAAGGAGTTAAGGCTTATTTACTTTTCTTGGTCTCGTTTCATTGGGTGCCATCCGATTGATGAGGCTACCCAGGTGTTCCGAGAGTGTGGTGTGGGCTTTGTATCCGCAGTTCTTTAGTCTTTGTTGTTTCCTTCTTTCTTGACTTTCGAGGATGAAAGTCATTTTAGTAGTGGATGATGTAATGACCCTTCCGGTCATTTACATATTTTCACCTTCTTTGTACTGTTAAATCTTTCCTATAGCGGCCCCAAGTCATGTATAGCTTGATGGGAATGGTGGTTTGGTGCACAGGCCATTTGGTTGGTCTATATGGTTGTTTTCCTATTTTAGAGCTTTAACTTTGGAAATCATTGACTTCAGTCAACATTCTTGGTAATCATGCTTGGAATCAAATTTCGACAGTTTCGTTAGCTCCAGAGCATGTACTTTGGTGTAGGTTGACCTTTGGTCGAGATCCGGGAGCTTTTCAGCTTAGAATTCTCTCTCGTTCTGAACAGGCTAGTTGGGCTTATTTCTGCTAATTTTTGGAGCCTGTTCTTCTGGGAGCATGGGGAATATTGTGGTGTTTTCATTTATGGCTTCAAGTTGGAGGGCCCATGGTCCGCTGTGACCCAAATTTTAACCCAGTTATGTTTTTAGCATTATAGGCATAGTTGGCTTCGTATTGATGCGTAGAATATTGTGTTGATAGTGTTTTTGCAAATTAAAGCTTCTCGGAGCAGTTTGAGCTTGGATGACACTGTTCCTAGAGCTAGTCATCGGATGACAGGTAGGTTATGGTTTTCTCTACCTAGACTCTGCGTATATAGGCTATAACTGCATTAATTAGCATCCTTGGGTTGGTTTTCTAGGTTGGTACCCTCAGACCTTGTCCGCCTCTTTTGTCTGTTTATTTCATGCCTTATTTGTAGTATTCATTGTAATATTGTAATTTTTACCCTTGTGGCCCCGTGTGGCCTTGTATATGCCTCTGAACCATAGACGGTGGGATATTTAGGAATGAACGTATGTCCTGGACATCATCATATTACTTTAGGCTGGATATCTGTGTTATAGAAACGATTGTTCTTGTGCAGGGCCGATAGGAATGTTTGTGATCCATTTTGGGCTAATCTATTATTTGCGAGCATATCATTCATGCAAAGGATTTTTACGCATGTTTTACTACTGATTTGGTTTCGGGCCACTATAATCAATTTCTAAACTTTTCATGGCCCCGAGGGCCTGATTTTCAATAAAATGAGTATGAAAAGTTTTGGTACTGACTTTTATGAAACCTCTTGGAGTATAGAGGATGTTTTGATGATTTTACTACTGGTTTTCATATTGATACTAGGCTCGGCTGGGCCGTAGTGCTAGATATGATTTTCTACGAATTTAGACTCGGACAAGAGTTGGGCACCCTGTTTAGGGGATTTTTGGACTTGATTACTGGTGTAGACCCGGATACACTCTGGGCACTCTTTGTGAGGGTTTTGAGATCATTGCTACTATTTTAGACCTGGTTCGATACCGAGCATGTACTATGAGATTCTGATTATTGATTTATATCCGAGCACACTCTGGGAAGTTGTACTTTGAGATTCATGGTTAGTATGTTTTCATGAACCTCCATGGATCCTGTTGTTCCTGAACTAAGAGCTACGGTCTAATGTTGCCAAGAGGAGGGGTGTACGGTGGAGTTGAGGTACTCGGGAGAATTCCTTCCATGGATCCTGCCTCTATTGGGCTTTATTGGTACTGCAGGGGGCAACATACGGGTTACTATCACACTGGTTATGTCGCATCATCATTATCATACATCTTGTATATGGATTCCACCCTTGTTTGTTGTTCCCCCAGTGTACGCTCTGATAGTATGGGCTGTCGGAAGGTTTGTTTTCACTTGATTGTGTTCCTCAATTGTATGGGCGGCCATTGGGACTGTAGGTAGAAATTAATGTTTTTCTCATATTATAGAGCTTTTTATGGCCTTCGATACTTGGTGATTTAGCGGGTTCTAGCCTATTGAGGCTCCAATTGTTGGATATTTTTATCGTTGATGGATTAGTGGGTCCCTTATTGATTTGAGGCGCTCTTTATATGGCCTTCTGGGTGGTTGTGAGCTAGGGAGTTATATCCTCTATTGTGAATCTGAGTAGTGGCTCTCGATGCTTTATGGCATAGTTTATTCCATCCTAGGTTTGAAATTGGGAGATGGTTATCTATTTTGCTTATCTTGAATTATGTTTTAAGCATGATTTTGTTTGTTTATTGCTAATAGCTTGAATATGTTGGCTTGCTTTCATTCTTTCCCTTTTTACTTGAGGTTACCAGTATACTGTCATGTTTCTAAACTCTCTTTTTATATATACTGTTGTTGCAAGGATTCTAGGTGCATTCTTCTTTCTTTCACCTGTGTTTCTGTGTTATGTATATCTTCTGTGCTAGCATGGTATGCTTGGAATTCTTGGTTGACTTCTCTCCATGCTAGTTTCCTTGTGCTTTCTCTATTGCTTCAGTGATTGCTTCTTTGCTATCTCCTATATTACTATTTTTATATCTTATATGCGCTCAGTTGGCCGATGATGCCTACTAGGTAACCGTTTCTTAGCAATGTGTGCTCATACTGCAGTTTTGCATCTTTTTGGTGCAAATATTAGTGTGAGCTTTCGTTGTTGATCGCGTGGAGACTCGTGCAACTTTTGGATATTCGAGACTAGGGTGAGCGCCTGTCGACCACGGCTTGACCACATCTCATCTTTTGGAACTGTTACTCTTTGTATATTCAGAGACAGTTGTACTTATTATTTTGTTACTTTTAGCACTTGAATTCTATTTGGAAGCTCTTGTAGTATCGATACAAAGTCTTGGGGTTGGTGTAGTTTCCTTATGTATATATATATATATTCAGGTTGTTGCTTCTGCGTTGTTCAATATTCATATTCTGCTTCTGCTAGGTTTGAGAGAACTAGTTGAGAAATATTCACCAATTATCGAGAGATATTGGAGGATACTTGAGATTCCAAGACATATTTTGATCGACCCATGATTGATTAGGAAGTAAAAAATTAAATTGCAATGGATCGTATAGATATGGATTGAATCCCATTCCCAAATCCCCTTGGAATCCTTGTTTCTTAAGGCCATTGATCACCTATCCTCTATTTTCCCATTGATCACCTATTCTCTATTTGTCCATTGATCACCTATCCTCTATCTAGTTACTTTTTATCGATGTTCGTGTTTCCAAACAAAAACCCCCAAAACATTTTATTTTTGGGTACCGCGAGCTAATACATTTACTATTATTCTTTTGGTTACTATGGATCAGGTACTATGAGATGGTATGGTTATTGTTATACTTTTGGTTGGATCAGGTACCATAAGTCGGTATGGTTATTGTTATTCTTTTGGTTTCTATAGATTGGGTACCATGAGTCGGTATGGTTATTATTATTCTTTTGGTTACTATGAATTAGGTACTATGAGATGGTATGGTACATGGACCTTGGTGTGCCCCCTGCAGATTTTGACTAGTTAGGCAGAAATAAGTCTCTTTATAATGTGTGTACACACTTTTAGTTACGTTTACATTGTTGATAGATATTTTGAGTTAGGAATGATGGATTGAGATAAACTAAAAGAAATGAGTATAATCATTACGGTTAGGTGGACATAGATCCATGTTGTGAGGTGAGTATTGAGAATACAAGTATTTGAATTGTCATGATGATATTCTTTATTTCTTGATGTGTTATAGACATATTGGTTTGACTTGAGGTGATTATTTGTTGATTGTTATACTTGTTGTGGTTATTGGTAACTATTATTTCCTTGATCGATATACTGGCTGTGAATGTTGATATCTTCTATGTTATGACTGTTATATTTGATATGTTTCTTGGTGATCAACATGACCGTGATTATTGTGAATGCTAAATTTGAGGGAAAATGGGGTTAATGTATAATTGTAATGGTTTTCTATGCAAATTGTGGATGTGGGTGAGAAACCTGCAATAATGATAGTTGATAGAATATAAATGTATAACTAATATTATTCAAATGTTTCAAATGACAACAAGTGAAGTATGGGGTATTGTGTTACTATAATAAGAGGTTTAGAGATAATTATTAAGGTTAATCAAAACTTAGAAGGTTAAAACAATTATTGTGAATTGTAGTGGGATAACATGGAAGGTGAGGTATTACGTGTTCTTGAGTTGAAACTTTCTGTTTTAAGTAATGATGTTGAGATTATCTGTTGTATGTTGATTTCTATACATGTATTATGTGATCTAATCTTAGTCAGCTGATAATACCTACCAGTACGTGTGATGTATTAATACTATTCTTGCTACACCTTTTGGGTGTAGATGTGTGACAGGTTGACTGAAGTCTCATTGGATGGATTGAAGAGTCTCGACCATCAACTTCAGTGTTCTTTATTCCTCAAAATGAAAGTTGTGTCATCTTTTATTGTCATGTTCTTCATTAGTAGCTCTTTTACAGGTTTAGACCAGGTCTTGGGAAGGGTTGTAATATTGTTTTTCCAAAATGATTGTACTTGTTCAAGTGTATTTAAAATTATGATTTTGAATCTTCATTTGGCTACTGGAATACTATCTGCTTAAAAGACCTTTGTATTATGTTTGGGTAGTTTAAAGGGTTTCTCCTATCAAGTTAGAATCGAGTAGATTCCTGCACAACCTATCATAATTTGGGTCATGATAGGTTATATCAGAGCCTAGGTTACCAGTCTCACGAGTACAATAGCAATGTCGAGTAGAGTCCTACGGATTTTTGTGTTGACATTCACATCAAATCCTCAGGAAGCTATGAGGCATTTAGGAGTTGTTTCTCCCTTTTCTCTTCCCTATAGTGTTGTCCCAGTCTATTGTCTTCCTGGGTAGAGTCCAACTGGTATCTTAATGAAGAAAATTAGCACTGGTGAGTCTAATTGGTATCTAACCGATTCTAATTGGTATTTTACCTTAAGAGTCATGTTAATAAATTGATTGTGTGACTATGTAATTAAACAATAAGCGCAATATTAATTGTAAGGACAATGATATGATTGTGTGTGCCAAGTAATATCGAGTTGATGATTTCTGAAAGCAATAATGAAGTAGTTAAGAGTTGAAATTATAAATTCATTCTACCATTCCATAATATGGTGGTTTTGTGCATGGAATGATAGGGAAGAATTCATGTTGTTCCAAGTTTTAAAATTATGTAGTTTTAGCTAGAATTCTTCCCGAGACACTGCTACGGCAGAACTATTCTCTCCACAGCGGGTCTGCTTCTATAAGAAAGGGACTGTTGTAGTGAACTATGTCATAGTAGCGAGCCAATTCTCGTCATGATGAAGTTGTCGCGATGATAATTTGTCCGCGCAACAAACTGGCACAAACCAGTAGCTCAATTCTCAATCCGGTGTTTTGGGACTTCACCTATTCAACGCTTTTTCAAAGAGTTAAAAACATACGAGAACTTTTCATTTGTACCGGCTTACAAATAAGGCCATCATCCTTCGATAGACACCAATAGCACCCATAATCATCCAAAACAATTAAAAAGAGGATAAAAGATTATCCAAAATATGCGAAAAAGCAAGAAAACTTTCCAAAAGTAGCCCTACAAGGGCGAGTGAACTAGAGTAATAAAGAGGGGAATAAGGGGTGAGAAGTGTCATAGATGCTCCATCAATCAACGGACCTCAAACCACTAAACTCCTCCACATCCAACCCACTAAGGAAGGAGAACTCTTGGGCATCCTCCCATCTCACCTTGGGAACTTTCTTGTTCGAACTCAAATTCTTGATAAGGGGATTGATTCCATTCCACATTTATACCATCAACTTGTCCCGAGCACGTCCCTTCCTTATCTTTGCATTCAGCTCTTCCCAAAGCTCAACGTAGGCCTGTGCCAAAGACTCAAGGATGTCATAGAGGTCTAAAGGACTTGCAACGCTCGATGACCCGGGTGCCAGTGGAGGTGAAAAGTCGGTAATCTACCAATTTATTGAGCCTATATCCATGAATTATTTCTATGTTTTGAATAGATTTAGAGGTTCTTATGGCCTTAATTGATGTCTATGCAGGTACTTTTGATAACTGATGAGATACAAGGAAATGAACCCAAAAAGAGCTAAAAAGGAGTGAAGTGTGAAGTGTTCGGAAAAGCTGGAGATTTTGACCTGAGATGCGGTGGTCGTGCGACACGCACAAGCTGAGGTGAAAACTGCACCTCCTCTGCATGAAGCTACAAAAGCCACTGAAGAATCTTCTAAGGGGTGCGGTCGCTGTGCGATGCGCACATCCCAGGGTGCGAACTGTACCCCTTTCGCATGAAGCTCCCAAAGTTAGTTGAAGTCACTGGTCTGACTGAAGAGGGTGTGCAACGCGCACATCATGACGTGTGAACTGCTTGTCATGCCGCACACCACCCAAAGGGCAATTTTGTCCTAAATTTTAGTGACGTTTTGGGAAACTATAAAAGGCCAATTTAGGCATAATTGTAAATAACATTCTTCAGTCTTGAATATTTTATAAAGATTTTTGCCTTGAGAACAAGTTTTCCACTCCAAAAAGAAGAGGGTTTGAATCCATTCTCTTGGTTAACCATTTGTGTACTCAAATTGAGCTTAGAACTTGAGATTCAGCTCCAATAAAGAGGATTTTGACTTACCCATTTGGTATATCTCTCTTCTTTGCTATGAGTGGAGAATTTCTCTTGTCTAGGGGTGTGTTGATGATGGGTGCTTGACAAATGGGTGTGGGTATTGTTAATTCATCTTTATAATTGCTTATTTGACATGGATCTAGTAGTTTCACCAAGTTTTAATCCTTAAATTGGTTGTTGCAAACATTAATTTTCATTACTTGACTATGTGATTGCTAGAAAGAGGATTTCATGATTTCGGATGTGAAATAATTAGTGGGGACTTGGGACTCCATCCAGATTTGAGGCAAGAAATAGCTCTTATCGAAGTAATCACCCACTTAAGGGTCTAAGCTAGAGATTGTGTGATACTCCCAAATTACACCTCCAAAAGAAAGTATATAGCGGTCGTTGACAAATATAGAACCTAACTTAGGTTAAGGTCGATCCCACGAGAATATGGAAGAAATACGTCAGTAGTGAATATTAATCGTTCGTCATTATTTCAAGGGGGTTTTATGTATCAAAAGTAAATCTAGGAATTATTAACAATTTAATATTTAATTGTATTAAAAGAATTAAAGGTAACTAGTACTGTGTTCACCATGATTTTATAACTTAGGAGGTATACGTAATTAATTATATATTTTGGTGCTTAACATGCAAGATCGGTAAGTTAGGTTCACCTAAATCCTTACTCCGGCAGATAGATGAATTTCACCACACGCCTTGGTCCGGCCGTGGGTGTGTGAATTACTAACCCTTACCCTGGATCCCAGATTAGCTATTCCTGGACAAGGTCAAGCTATTAGATGAGAGTTGATAGCCTCAAATCTCCGTCGTTGAACAACCCTTTTCCCATCCTTTACCTCCTTGGTCAGGCAAGTAAGGATAAGACAAGTTCTAACATTGCACTGTTAAAAAGCAATAAAAGAGACGGGAAGAACAATACATGCATAAACACCTTTTTAGAATCATTAGCTGTTTAACCTACGTTTGTTAATTCATCATGGTTCCCACAATCCTAGTTATGGTATTTAGCTATACAAGCTTGCAAGAATCGTTGAATAATACATAATAAAAGACTTACTTGTATTAATCATGAAAATTACTTCAAAGTAGTAAAATATATAATCCAAGAACACAAACAAATAATAAAGGAGAATAATAAAATAAACGAAAATTATCCGGCCTCCACGGCAGTTCTTAGCTTTTCCTAGGTTACAAAATTAAAAGTAAAAAAATATATCGATTCTTCTCTAAAAATTATTCTTATGGACTATTTATAGATGCAGGAAAAAGCCTCAAGTAAAATAACTGCGTCCAAAATGAATTGGGAAACCAAAACCAAATTGGTTTCGGGTTGCTGGGACGCCGCTTTTGTTGCTGCTTTTAATTGCAAGGGTCTTCCATGCTTGCCACGTGGCAGCCTTCTATTGAAATTTCAATTTTAATTGATGGCTGCTCAATATATATATTATAATAAGTTTAATCCATTAAGATGCTTGCTTGATTTCCTTATATGATTTCTCATTTTTAATTTGTTTCTTCTCTGAATTTCTTCAAATTTTCACTATTTTAACCCTACAAATACAAATACCCAACATAAGAATAGTTCATAAAATCAATGCTCAAAAAGGATAATAAAAAGACTGAATATGAGGTAAATAATGATTAAATATAGGTATTTTTGGCCTCACATCACCACCCCACATTTAAACTCTTGTTCGTCCTCAAGCAACCATTAAAGCTCATCTTTAAAAAACTAGGAATACCATCACTATAATTGATACAAACAATTAGGCCATGTAATAAATCACAACATCAAGTACACTTTTCTATCATTATGCAAGATATACAACAAAAACAAACTTCTAACCTCCTAACCTCAAAGATGTACTTTAACTCATCAAATTAAGTTTGCTCACCTACGCTATCAAAAAAAGCTAATAAAATTACCTATCTATCATGAAACAAGTGCCTTCACAAGAAAAAATAGTCCACACACTCAATTTAAAAAATCAAATATAAATTAAAGACTTAGCATCAAAGAACAACTCTCGCACTCACAAAAGAATTCACATGTATGCACAAAGAACCATAGGCTTGCCCATTATGTAAATCTCCACTAATTAAGCATGCTCGAATAGAATCAAATAGGTCTTTTATGGGTTGTAATGTTGGCTAGGGGACGGGTAGGAAACTATATATTAGTGACTTAAACTTCCCTAAGCACTTTGCACTTTCTGAACTTCATCATTCTTTTTTTTTCACTTTTTTTCCAACCCTCTCTTTAATTATTTTCACTAGTAATTCTCATCATATCAAGAATGCTTCAATCATTATTTTTTTCAAGAGTTTTTTTTTCATGTTACATTCTTTTCTAAGAGGGCCTTTTCATCACTTTGTATCTTTCATTAGTCATTTTTTTTTCACTCAACCATCCCTTTTCTTCAAATTTAACAATTTTATCATAGTTCATGCTGCAGTGCTTAAGGAAGCAGGGTACAAAAACTAGGGATTCAACAAAAGAATCAAGGCAAAAAATACGGCTACCAAACGAAAGACTACAAGCTCAAAGGGGGTAACTAGTGATATAATATCTGAAAAGGCTAAAATTCATAAGACATATCAAAGAACGCCTATATCATCTTCTAAATAGAGAAATGCTTTTTATTTCTCTTCAATAACATGCAGGGCAAGTTCTAGACTAATATGCAAAATATGGAATATACAAGAAATCCTCACCTCTCACACCACAAGTCTCAATCAAGATGAATCAATTCTACTTCTAAGACAGACAACGTCATAGCAAACTATAAAATAAGAATAAGCTATACACAAAGTCACTACTTTGAGCCTAGGTGTCAAAAAGTCTGCTATTTTATTTTATACTCAAGCATTCACAAAAAAGTATTGCTCAAACTCATGCCTAACTATGCTAGTATCAAACAAGTCAAAAAAAAAAAGATCTTTTCTTTTCTCTCCAAAAAAAACTATTCCTAAAAATATAAATAAAAAAAAAATTACTCTAAATTTGTTTTACCCGGTTCAAAGGGCCCCCCCTCGAAAAAGAACCGAGGCCATAATAAAAACCAAGGGATGGATGAAATATGCCACTAACAAAAACTAAAGAAAAGGAAAATAAAATATTTTAAAAAATCTTTTTGTATTTTTTTTTGTTCAAATAAAATAAAATCCTATGGAATACTCACCCTTACACTTACAATTTTCAGAAGATTCTCCATCCCACACTTAAAATCATGCTTTGTCCCCAAAGCAATTTATAGAAGAAGAAGAAGGAGGAGGAGGAGGAGGAGGAGGAGGAGGGGGAGGAGGGGAGGAGGGGAGGAGGAGGTTGAGGAGGAGGAGGAAGATTGGGGGCGGGGATGGGGGGAGGAGTGGTGAGGGGCGAGGAGGAGGAGGAGGAGGAGGGGGAGGGGGAGGAGGAGGAGGAGGAGGAGGAGGAGGAGGAGGGGAGGAGGAGGGGGGGAGGAGGGGGAGGGGGAGGAGGGGGAGGGAGGGGGAGGGGGAGGGGGAGGGGGGAGGGGAGAGGGGAGGAGGGAGGGGGAGGGGGAGAGGGGGAGGGGGAGGGGGACGGGGAGGGGGATGGGGAGGGGGAGGGGGAGGGGGAGGAGGAGGAGGAGAGATACTCCCTGAGGCCCTCTAGGGCCTAGCTAACAACATGATTTATCGTAATTTTTCATCAAGGATCGCGCGATCCTAGGAGGAGGAGGAGGAGAAGAAGAAGGAGAAGAAGAAGAAGGAGAAGAAGAAGAAGAAGGGTGAGAGATACTCCCTGAGGCCCTCTAGGGCCTAGCTAACAACATGATTTATCGTAATTTTTCATCAAGGGTCGCGCGATCCTACACTTAAGCTCAACCATGTTCTTTAGCTTCAAATTCGGGCACTCAGACTTCCCCTAATCTGTACAAAAACCAAAAAAACAAAACAAAGAAAAAAAACATAACACTATAAAAATAAAAATAAGAAGCTATACTACAAATTTGGTTGCCTCCAAATAAGGGCCTGATTTAACGTCACGGCACGACACCATCAAGTGAACCATTTTTACTTCAACTTAGAACTTAAGAATTGCACCCCTAATTTCTTTTCTAATTTTTTACTATGCTCAAGAGGGGGTGGTATAAATATAAAGGTCCCAAGTAATAGATATCGAATTTCACACTTTTTGGACCTTAAGTGAGGAATGTAATTCTCTGATTTTGACACTATAAATTCAAGAATATAGTCACACTGTTCCTCCTTCTTACACTCTCCCATAAGTTCATATGGCTCGATTAATAACTCACCATCTAAACATAATGTAGAAAAATGATTGGAATGAGGTCCAATACGTCCTAACTCATGAATTGTATTATTATTTACATACTCATATTCACACACACTAGCGTCTTTAAAAATAATTTTATCTACTTCATCACATAACTCTAGTGTACTCTTCTCAATAGTGACAACATCAATAAGAGTATGGTCTAGTAGCTGTTCCTCTAATTTTAGCACCTCAAGTTGGCTTATAAGCATCTTTTCTTCCTTACACAATTCATAACTAAATTGTTGAGCGTCAAACGCATCAATTTTTGCAGTCAACTCTTCATCCACGCTGAGAATATCCAACATAAACTTATACTCCTCAAAATCGAACCTATTATTTCTTTTTATCATAATTCTTACCGAATGTTTACATCTCTTATGGACATCCTCAACTGCATCTACTAATATTCTACAAGGACCGATACCATCAGAAGCACAAGAATTACAAGAACACCCATCACTCCACAGTTTTTCAGATGTCATCTCAAGAAGAGTGGTAAAATAAAAATAAAAATTGTAAAAAAAATAATAATAAAAAAATAACAAAAAAAATAAAGACTACAAATAAAAATAAACACTACAGATAAATTCTAAACCGTATTCCCCGGCAACGGCGCAAAAATTTGATACGCCCAAATTACACCTCCAAAAGAAAGTATAAAATGGTCGTTGTCAAATATAGAACCTAACTGAGGTTAGGGTCGATCCCATGAGGAATATGAAAGAAATACGTAAGTAGTGAATATTTAATCGTTCATCTTTATTTCAAAAAGGGGGGTTTTATGTATCAAAAGTAAAGCTAGGAATTATTAACAATTTAATATTTAATTGTATTCAAAAAATTAAAGGTAACTAGGACTGTTTTCACCATGATTTCATAACTTAGGATGTATACGCAATTAATTATCTATTTTGGTTCTTAACATGCAATATTGGTAAGTTAGGTTCACCTAAATCCTTGGTCCGGCAGATAGATGAATTTCACCACACGCCTTGGTCTGGCAGATAGATGAATTTCACCACACGCCTTGGTCCGGTCGTGGGTGTGTGAATTACTAACCCTTACCCTGGATCCCAGATTAGCTATTCCCGGACAAGGTCAAGCTATTAGATGAGGGTTGATAGCCTCAAATCTCCGTTGTTGAACAACCCTTTTTCCATCTGTTACCTCCTTGGTCCGGCAAGTAAGGATAAGGTGAGTTCTAACGTTGCCCACTGTTAAAAAGCAATAAAAATAAAGGGAAGAACAATACATGCGTAAACACGTTTGTTAATTCATCATGGTTCCCACAATCCTAGTTATGGTATTTAGCTACTCATGCTTGCAAGAATCATAGAATAATACATAATAAAAGACTTACTTGTAGTAATCATGAAAATTACTTCAAAGTAGTAAAATATATAATCCAAGAACACAAACAAATAATAAAAGAGAAGAATAGAATAAACCAAAATTCTCTGGCCTCCACGGTAGCTCTTAGATTTTTCTAGCTTACAAAATTAAAAGTAGAAAATTATATCGGTTCTTATCTAAAAATTATTCTTATGGACTATTTATATATGTAGGAAAAAGTCTCAATTAAAATAACTGAGTCCAAAACGAATTGAAAAACCAAAACCAAATTGGTTTCGAGTTGCTGGGACGCCGCTTTTGTTGCTACTTTTAACTGCAAGGGTCTTCCTTGATTGCCACATGGAAGCCTTCTGTTAAAATTTCAATTTCAATTGATGGATGCTCATATATATATATATATTATATTAAATTTAATCCATTAAGCTGCCTGCTTGATTTCCTTATATGATTTCTCATTTTTAATTCATTTTTTCTCCGAATTTCTTTAACTTTTCACCATTTTAATCGTACAAATACAAATACCCAACATAAGAATAGTTCATAAAATCAATGCTCAAAAAGGATAATAAAAAGACTAAATATGAGGCAAAAAATGATTAAATATAGGTATTTTTGGCCTTACATCATAGTGTGACCTCCCTAAGCTTAAGATTGGTTGTTTGTTGATCAACCGATGATGCTCTAACCAAGATTATCGTATATATGGTTGTTGATCGAGAGATAACAATCCATACCCTTGACCAATGCTACTTATGTCAATAAGTGAGAATAAGTGTGAATTGATAATCACCATATCCCATGATTAAAGCCCCATCAGATACACATCCCTAGTCACCTACTCAATTTGGTACACCCACTTTCGTTAATAGCTTTGATTTGAATTGTGATTGTAGTGACAATATCCAAATTCCCCCAACCTTTTATTTTTTTCATTTTAAGCATTTACTCTCATTGTGAACTCATTTCGCACAATCTTCATTTAGCTAGCTCCAAGTCCCTTAGGTACGACCCCGACAGCCGTTGGGAATTATAAATTTTATTTTGCTGCACGATCACCGTGACGTCCAACTTTGGGGAGCATAATTTGAGCGTTCATCAAAAATGGCACCGTTGCCGGGGACTTGAGTTGATAGCTATTTTTGATTGTTGATTTGAAGTCACTTTGAGAGTGCTTGTTTCTTCTACTTTTGTTTGTTGTTTTTGTTGTGATTAAGCAGGCTAGCCTATGAACAAGGCTGATGACAATGAGAGAGTTGATGGCTTCATGAAGGCCGACGAGCCTGAGCCTATGATGCAAGGAGGTGTGGGTGCAATCTGCCTACCCTCTACGGTAGGAAATGTTGTCTTTCATGTGACTAGCACCATGCTCCACTTAATCCAAATGAAGGGCCTATTTGGTGGAGTAGCACATGAAGATGCCAACCGGCATATTCAAAATTTTGTTGAGATTTGCCAACCATTTATTTATCAACATATCTCCCAAGAATCCATCCGATTACGCCTATTCTCTTTTTCCTTGACGGGGGAAGCCACGACGTGGTTGGAAGAGTTACCGAATAACTCTATCACATCTTGGGCCGAGTTGGTTGAGGCATTTACATCAAGATTCTTTCCTCCATATCGAATGATGAAGCTAAGAGATGAGATTACCAACTTTAGGCAACTCCCGGATGAGCCTCTACATGAAGTTTGGTTAAGGTTAAAAAAGAAGCTTCTCTTGTGTCCAAACCATGAGTTATCGAACAACGTATTGCTACAAAGCTTCTATCGTCGTTGAACTCTCTAAATAAGTCGGTGACTGAGAACCTTGGAGGTGGCACCTTCATGGACTTAGAATTTCCCATTGCCTCGACTTTGTTAGAGCGAATGACAAAAACCAATCAAGTTTGGCATACAAGAGAAGCTGATGTGCCAACTACGGGAGGACCCTCATCCATATTAGTTAATGAAATGAGGAAGAAGGATGAGGAGCGTGATGAGACAATGTCCAAAATAATGACACAAATTGATTTGATGGCCAAGCATGTAATGGGAGTTGGTGGTGCTAAGACAGTGAATGCGGTTAGTACACCAAAAATCAAAGTGAGTGATGATGAGTTGATAACAGTGGTTGATGGGAAACTGTGCTTTGTGTCGGCGGGTTCTCATCTCGGGTATTATCACCCGAGGGAGGATAACTAAGGTTGGATTCAAGACAATGAAAGAGACAAAAATTGGCAGGATAGAGACAAGGATGTTAATCATTTCAATCACCGGAGTTTGAATCCCTATATCCCTCTGAACAAGGTGGACTCTCTCTACCAACCAGGCACAAGCAACCCCGGCCATTCCAAGTTGGAGGAAATGTTGTCCTTGGTTCTTAAAAAGGTGGACACCATAAATACGGGAGTGAGCAAGCTAAAGAGTGAAGTCTCAACACTTTACCAAGCTGTGAGCTTCCACTCAGCCTCGATCAAGCATATTGAGGCACAAATGAACCACCTCTCAATCCAAATGAACCCGGGGATGAAAGGGACGTTACCTAGTGACACCATCAACAACCCAAAGAATGATTAATTCAGGTAGTATCGTCATGCCACGACGTTAAATCAAGCGCTGCTTGGGAGGCAACCCAAGTTTCTTTATTTGTTTTTGGTTATCTTTTGTTGTTTTTGGTGTGTTTTTAGGGAATGCATGGATGAAAAAATGAACAAGGGAAAGCAGGGCAAAAATGGGTTGTGCAGCAGACTGTGCGGACCGTACAAGTAATTATGCGTGTCGCACAACACACCGTATGCCAAATCAAAATGCCTGAAGGAAATTTGAAAAATTAGAGGCAAAATTCTCTGGGCTGTGCAGACCGCACTAGCCCAAGTGCACGTCGCATCTTCATCGCATGGCAAAATAGACACCTGGGCAAACCAGGGGAGAAAAAGGGGCGATGTGTGAAATGCCATGCGGTCCACACCAAGGCTGGTGTGAATCACATGTCATGGTGCACGAAAGGTAAATTTGAATTTTAATTGACCTAACCCATTGACCGACTCGACCCCGGAGACGACCTGGCTAAACTTTTCTTCTTCTTTTCTTTTTAAGACTCTCTCTTCTCCTTCTTCCACCATTTTTTCTCTCAAACTTTCAAAATTCTCTCCCAAAACCTTCCACAAACCTCTCTACTTTTCCCAAAATCTTCTTCTCCTCTCTCCCAACCATCTCCACTGCTACACCACCACTGCCACCGTCGTTCTCCAATGAGGTCTACTTGGGTCACCATTTATAAAGTCCAAAAAGCTTCAATTTTCACTCCTCCCTTCATAATTTTCACTTGTGGTAAGTTCCCCGACGTTAAATACTTATTTTTATGAAGGTTGGGAACTCATATTGTGAAGCATGCTTAATAGAATTGCCATGTTGATTTTGGGTAAGATCTGAAAATTTTGGGTCCCCAATTTTGAGTTATATTGATGAGATTGCTTAATGTCAACTTGGTAGAACTTTAATTTTTTTTAATGCATGTTGATTGATATCAATTTTTAGCCGTGAGATATTTGTTTGTGGTAAAGTCTGAGTAACCCACTTGTGATTGACGAATGGTTTGGCCGATGATAGATTGGGTGATGTTGTTCTTAAGGGAAAATCGTCGTTTGTCATGAGGTTTTGATTGAAAATTGACTCTTGAGGATGAATTTTGCTAATTGTATACCCATTATTCTTGTTAAGCATTATATTTGGGGTGTATGATCTTCTGTAGGGAGTGGGTTAATTATTCCTACAATTATTGGTACCCATTGTTGCAAGTGAGGGCTTGATGTTCCCAATGATAGACGGGGTAACGTCCATCTTAAGTGAAGTCATTGAGCTCCTTTCTTGCTTGTTGTTGTGTTAATGGAAATTCGGGAAAGTCTGAGTACCCGAAAGTTGTGGTTATAATATCCCTTGCCCCCTTTGTTAATATTGATGGGTTTGTTGAGTGGTGCCAAGTGCCTGAGCACATATTGATCTACGAATCACATGCGGAATTCACAAGAACACAAGGAACCAAAATTTCAATTATGCCTTTGTGCATTTTGCATGCGATGCATAGATCTTGATGTGCGGGTCGCATAAGGCATCACACCATGTTGAAAATACAAAGCCAATCACTGCTTCGAGGGGCGACGTATGGTGCGATGCGCACTTTGGATGGTGCGAATCGTACTAGCTTTGAACGTTGATGGAAAAAACCCTATAGGATTCTGGTAGCTTATACGCTAGAACATGCTATACGCACTCTGTCTGGTGTATTTCGCATGTGGTCCGCACAAGCAAATAGTCACCTACTCTGTTTTTCTATTCCGTTGCATTCCATCCTTTGTAGTTAGCTAACTTCTTCTAGGTTTTGTTTTTGTTTTTGGCACACAATCGATGTATGCAGAATATGTCTTCTAGCAGGAGAAACACGAGAGGCCAACCTAGGCAAATGACTGCAGTGGAAGAATCAAAGCTTCGCTTTGGGGTGAAAGCCATGAAGACCTACTATAAGCGGGACAAGAATAAAACTTTCATTGTGGAGCAGAGTCTTAACCTAGGGTAAGTTGGGAATGAGCTGCCCAACATGGACCAATAATTTGCTGATTGAGAGTGACAGCCATTCTAGGATGTGCCCGGGGGATACTATGAGAAGAATTCTTTGTGACCTATCAAGCCACACAAGATTCCAAGGGCTATAAAGGAAACAAGGAGAAGTTCCCCAACTTAAATGCAGTTGTAGTTCGGGGAAAGAAAGTTTCGGTTACCCCGGCTGCCATCAATGCTATCTATTGGGGTCATCCAATTGAGCCTACTCCTACACTTCTAGCTAGGTTGATGGCTAACTCAAAGACATATCATGAGACAGCCCTCGTCATTGCTCAAGATGTCCCTCTTTGGTCAACTATGGGGGGATATATTTCAAGGAGGTCCCTGATCTTAGAGGCTCGCCTTTGGTATGATCTTGTTCACAACTATTTCTTGCCTTCCCAAAATGATCAGAAGATAACCCAAGATGGGGCCATTCTAATTGCAGCCATTATGACGGGGGAGTATGTGAACTTTGGGGAAATATTGGCTATAGTTATAAGGATAAAAGCTCATCAAGGAAATGACTCATTCCCTTTCCCGGTGCTGATTACTAAGCTTTGTGTTAAGACCGATGTCCCCATCCTCAGTTGTGATAAGTTCACTCATGTTATTGGGACTATCGACCTTGATAAGAAAATAGACAGGGATGCCCCCAGGTTTAAGAGCCAAAGGATTGAGCAGTTGAGTGGGGTTGACAATAATGAGCTTGGTGCTAGATCAAATGTTTTATCTCCTTCTCGGACTACTTTAGCGGCACACCCACATTCCCCTGCACCCTCTATGACCAAAAGTAGCCTTCAAGACATGGTGGACAAAACTCATATCCATGAGTGGCAGCTGGTCGATATAGCCAGAAAGCTACTCGGTATGATAAACAGGGCTTTTAAAGATATAGTACGATGGGTAATGGATAGCTTGAACTCACTGTGCAAGAGGGTCGATGTCATAGACGGGTCAATCATGACACTGCGGGAAGATGTTCGCAAGGGCAAAGGTAAAGCTCCGGTGATAGAAGCAGATTTGACCACCTTGCCTCTACCTCATTCAATTCCTGGACCCTTGGATGACCTGTTTGTAGCCTATTTGGATGAGGATGATATGCTTCCTGGTGATAAGGATCAAAAGTTGGATGATGCTCAGAATCTGGATTTTCAGAGGGTTCTCCATGACTCCACACTTTCTGTGCAATCCTGAAAGGGTGGTGCTGGCCCGAGTGGGAGAGCCTCAGATGAGGAGATAACTTTAGATGATGATGACGATGAGGCTTAGTCCTCTAGGGAGTTCCACTCTCTTTCCATAAAAATATTAGCATTGAGGGCAATGCTATTTTTATGGGGAGGGGGTGGCTTTACTTGCTTTTATTGGTGCCCGTGATGGGGCTTGAGATATTAGTTTTAATTTCCCTTGTCGGGCCTTGATGACATTCTGCTATTATGATGCCATTACCCTTGTCGAGCCTTGTGATTATGTTTTGTTTTTATTTTGAGCTTATTTGTGCCCTCACCGAGCTTGATTTTTGTTGATTGAGATTGTGTTACCGGGTTGGTCTTACATGCCCCATTGTTTCACTACCCGTGCTTTGTAAATGCGCTAAAGGCCTATGCTGAGGCTTATTTTAAAATGAATCATGAGCGTGTAATGTGGATTTCTCCTTGTTAATAGTAGTTTATAAATAAACTCCGAGAAATTTCTTAATACCACGGTTCTTCCCCAAGGAGAAAAAGTTTTGATTATTTTCTGTTTTTTTCTTTCCTTTTGTTTTTGTTTCAAACCGGGTTGGTGTTTCCCTATGATATATTGAGAGGTGACTTTCTTAAGAGAAAATGCCAATTTTTAGTTTTAGAATTAAGTCCGCAGTTGCTTGTCTCGAAATGGGCCCACCAAAAAATTTCTCTTGGTAAATTATTTTGAAAATAAAAGGAAGAAGGGAAATAATTTATTAAGGAAAAGCATTCTGTTGTCATGACTTGCACACTCTCACTTTGGCTTGATTGACTCACAAATGAGTGTGTAATGAACTCAGAATAACGTGTCAAAAATCATTTGTCCTAATTGATTTTGAGACTAATGAAAGAAGTTTTGTGGCATGATGCCATGTATGGTGAGGCTTTACCTTGATTCTTATGCATAAGTGTCGTCTAAAACTTGCCCCGAATGTGATTCAAGGTGAAATTCTAGGTGTGACCGAGCTTGTAAGATGACCTTAGGCCCTTTTTGATAGCCACTTCGCCCAAATGACTTCCCATGACTTCAATCAAAGTGAAACCCTTTGAGCTTGTGAATGTTCTTTGGAACCTTGTTAACACCTTGACCTTTTTGGAACCTCTATCTTGGCAGCCATCCTTCCCAATTTCTTGAAAATAAAATATAGGCTAAAAGCCTAAGTTTGGGAGGGGGAAATGAAAGATAACATAGGCAACTTCCTAAGTTTGGGGGTGTATGTGATCAAATGAGGAGAAGAAAAGAAGTGCACTCAAAGTGCAAGGTAGCACCTTAGGTTTGAATTGAAAATTTGCTCCAGAAGTTCAATCCAATGAGCAAAATGAAAAGTAAAAATAGGTGCTACTAAACAAAGGCGATACAATAAGTTTGAATGATCATGAGTAAAAAGGAGAAATCTTGGGTTGTGTGAGGGAGAAATAAGGTGAAGCTGAAATTGAAAAAATGTGAGCGTTGTGCGAAATGAGAATAAAGAGAATTAGGGAGGTGTAGTCACATGAATCAAATGAAAATCCTCACCTTAGCCCTAACCAACATCATAACCCGCAAGTCCTTGGTGATTCCGAGCTTGGCTTCCCTACATTAATGAAAATATACATGAAAGGCAAGCCTATGGTTCGATGAGTATGAACTTGAATTTCCTTGAGTGAGTGAGATTCTTTTTGGTTCTCTTATAATCTTGATTGTTTGTGAATTGAGTGATTGTGAGTGGGATTCTCTCTTGTAGTGAATCGCATCATGCACTCGAATTGAAACATGAGGTCTCTATTTCAATTGAGGGGAATGGCTCAAACAAGTTGTATGGTGAATCTCAAGGCAAACCTTAACGGTCCATGCCAATGACTTGAGAAGCTTAAATGTCTTATTTTGAATGACAAAATTCCCTTGATTTTAAATGAGAATGAAGTCCTTTTGGAAAAGTTTTCAAATGGACAAATGCCTTGAGTTTGTGGTGGTTCAAATTTATATGAGCATCGTAGTTGAGTCTTCTTGTTTATTCTTTTTATTTTTATTTTTAGTATAGATTAGTCTTTTGTGCCTTAATTGAGTCTAGAGTATAATTCATTCCTTGCCTTGTGAGTATCTTGCTTGAGGACAAGCAATAGTTCAAGTTTAGGGATTTGATAAGTCGGTAATCTACCAACTTATTGAGCCTATATTCATAAATTATTGCTATGTTTTGAATATATTAAGAGGTTCTTATGGCCTTTATTGATGTATATGCAGGTACTTTTGATAAATGATGAGAAACAAGGAAATGGACCCAAAAAGAGATAAAAAGAGTGAAGTGTGTAGTGTTCAGAAAAGCTGGAGATTCTGACCTGAGATGCGGTGGCGGTGCGACATGCACAAGCTGAGGTGCAAACCGCACCTCCTCTGCATGAAGCTGCAAAAGAAACTGAAGAATCATCTAAGGGGTGTGGTGGCTGTGCGACACACACATCCCAAGGTGCAAACTGCACCCCCTTCGCATGAAGCTCCTAAAGTTAGTGTAACGACCTGTTCCGTCGTTACTGAAAATATATGGGATCAAGGCAGGTGCCTCTCATTCGTAATAGGAGTTAGGATTAATTCCTTAGTATGAGAGTACATTTGGTATGTTCTAAGTTCTTACAATACTCCTAGCACAAAGTTAAGTTTGAAGTTTCCTTACCGATTTAGTTTCGAGCTAAGTTCAAACCAGGGTCAACTTCAAACGTGCATTACTCCTAGAATATAAGGATTTAGGGGCCCAATACCCATCAAATTAAAGATCTTTGAGTCTTCTTTCCAACTCCACCAACCGTTCATCAATCCGCTTCCCGAGTAAAAAGTCATGACTGTTTTACTGAAGACTGTTCGTGCTGAAAAATTGACTCCGCTGTAGAGGGAGGGATTTAGATTGCTATAGCTGTACCGCTGTAGTAGTTGGCAGTCTGCTATAGCGGAATGACGGAACCAGAAAGCCCAGAAACGGGTTTTATAATCTCATTCTCCCTTTCTTTGTCAAAAATAGACGAGGGTTGCTCCAAAAACCCTCCTAGGCTGCTCCAAAGCTTGGGAGCCATGGGGAGAAGGAATTCCAGCTAAAGGGATGTGTGTTATATCTTGGGTCATGCTAGTTTTTCTGTTAGCCAAGATCTTAAGGAGTTCGAGGGACTTTTTGAAATTAAATTCGGGTAAGTAGAACTCTCGGTATGTGGTCTGACGTGAAGGGGTTATTCCAGAACGTCAGGAATTTAAGTGTGTTGTAAAATGGGCACTTTTGGGGAACTTTACGACATTCTGTCCTGTATCAACCGCTATGGAAGTTGACACATCGCTATTGCAACCTCCACTATAGCGGAAAAATTACGGCTATAGCGGAGTGGTGACGGCTATAGCGGGCTTGGTTGCCACAGCGAGTTTCGATTCCTTGTAGCGTGGAAATTATGTTTTGGTCTGCTATGTTTGAAAACCTTTTGCACTGGTATTTCAAAGAGACCTCGGATTTCTCAGGCACTCGAGGAGTAGTAATCTAACTGGTCTCGTACAGCTCGAAGGAAGAAATTCCTTGACATAGCAGAATCGAATTAAATTTTGGTTGAGCTTGGGTAAACTCGGGGATTTGAGAGTTTGGTAGTTCGTGTAAGGCTATTCCTGCACTTTCATGGTAGAGCGGTAAGGTTCTAAGGGCTAGTTCATTCTTTTCCTTCTGCCTTAGAGATCGTTCGGGGATGAACGATGGGTAAATTGGTATCTGTTATGACGACCTGTTCCGTTGTTACTGAAAATATCTGAGATCAAGGCAGGTGCCTCTCATTAGTAATAAGATTTAGAATTAATTCCTTAGTATGAGAGTACATTTGGTATGTACTAAGGTCTTACAATACTCCTAGCACAAAGTTAAGTTGGAAGTTTCCTTACCGATTTAGCTTCGAGCTACGTTCAAACTAGGGTCAACTTCAAACGTGCATTTCTCCTAGAACATAAGGAATTAGGGATCCCAATACTCATCAAATTAAAGATCTCTGAGTCTTCTTTCCAACGCCACTGGCCGTTCATCAATCCGCTTCCCGAGTAAAAAGTTATGACTATTTTACTAAACTCTATCCGTGCTAAAAAATTGACTCTGATGTAGAGGGATTTAGAACGCTATAGCGGTACCGCCGTAGCGGTTGGCAGTCCGCTATAGCGGAAAGACAGAACCAAAAAGCCGAGAAACGGGTTTTATAATCCCATCCTCCCTTCCTTAGTCAAAAACAAATGAGGGTTGCTCTAAAAACCCTCTTAGGCAGCTCCAAAGATTGGGAGCCATGGGGAGGAGGGATCCAGCTAAAGGGATGCAAAACTATGGATTCGGGCATGCAGAATCTTCAGGGAATGCCTTCACAGAGCTAGAAAGGGAATGGAATAACTTCTCGGCATCCAGGTAGGCTAGGTTTCTTCCAAAGAGTAGATTGACCGCTTTCATTTTCTTATTATTGTGTAGAATGAAAGGGAGAATCCATGGTTAGGCCTTCGGGCATGAAGTCTGGAGGAAATTGTTGATTGTTGGATTAGCTAAAAATGGTAGAATTGGGATAGTGTGTTGTGATATTCTAGGAATTGCTTAATTGGTGTGATTTTGCTAATAAATGTGGGAATTAGAATATCGAAAGGTTCGAGGAACCAAAAAAGGGTTAGTAATTAACTAATGTGCAAGGGATGGAAGTTTCAAAAACTAATTGGTATAATTAGGATATTCGTTGGCTGTGTTCTAAGGCTGGGAAAGGTCTTCCCATGTTGTATTTGGTCCTAGGAAGAGGGTCAGGAATAAGTGTAATTATTTGCATGTTTAAAAGAGGTGAACCGGGGTTAGCCTTTGGGCGGGATTTGACGGTTCATTATTTACCTGGAATGGGGTAGGTGATGGTTTGATTTTCCTGTATGCTTTGTGTGATTTGTGTACCCTTATCTAAGTACTTGTATGAAATGCATTGCTTAGGGGAGGATTAGGAATGTCTAATAGTCTTGTTATCAGTCTGGTGAAATAAACCTGGTATATTTGCTTGTTGGCTTACAAGTGTTGTTTGTTTATTATTTGTGACTATAGATTTTTGTGTGATATTCGGCTGGCTCGGGTACCATGCCTGGTACATAAATACTAATGGTTGGCTCGGGTACCATGCCTTGTACGAGAAAACTAACGGTTGGCTTGGGTACCACGCCTAGTATGAAATATACTAACGGTTGGCTCGGGTACCACGCCTGGTATGGGATATACTAACGGTTGGCTCGGGTACCATGCCTAGTATGAATTTGTTTTACTGCCTTGTTGTATTGATACTGTTGCATTGTGCACTTGTTGTTCATTCCATGAGTGGACCGGGCTGTGTTTATAAATTGTGATATTGCATTTTGGTCTTGGTGTAGGCCGGGTTGTTATATTGTATTGTGAGTTTGGTCTTAGTGTAGGCCAGATTGTTATATTGTGTTGTGAGTCTGGTCTTGGTATAGGCCGAGTTGTTATATTGTATTGTAAGTTTGGTCTTGGTGTAGGCCGGGTTGTTATATTGTATTATGAGTTTAGTCTTGGTGTAGGTCGGGTTGTTATATTGTATTGTGAGTTTGGTCTTGGTGTAGGCCGGGTTGTTATATTGTGTTTGCGAGTCTTGTCTTGGTGTAGGTTGGATTGTTATATTGTGTTGTGAGTCTGGTCTTGGTGTTGGCCAGGTTGTTATATTGTATTGTGAGTTTGGTCTTGGTGTAGTCCAGGTTGTTATATTAAGTTATTAGTTGGTCTTGGTGTAGACCGGGTCATGATGTTGGTTATTAGTTGGGTCTTGGTGTAGACCGGGTTATTATGTTGAGTATTAATTTGGTTAGGTCAGATTATTATCTTGGTTATTAGTTGGTCTTGCTGTGGACTGGATTATTATGTTGATTATTAGTTAGTCTTGGTGTAGACCGGGTTTTCCATATTAACACCTAGATGTGTTAGGGGGATCCAGGTGGGTCTGGACTATATGCAAGAGGTTATGTAAATTGATGTCATTAAGTGTACATGTACGTGTGTTTGTACTGATTCTACTCTTGCTATACCTTTTTGGGTATAGTCTGGTTGCAGGGTTGGTGATGTTTCATAGGTTCAGGATTGCGGTGATCTTCCAGCAGCTCCTACTTCCTTCTATGGTGGGAGTTGTGTCCATCTTATGTTAAAAGCTTATCTTGTAGAAGCTCTTATACCAGCTTAGACTAGGTTCTGGTGAGGTTGTATTATATTATTAGTAAATTTCCGCAAGTTCTTAAGGTTGTTATTTTTGGAAAGTTGTTGTATAAAGATTTTCCAAATATTTGTAAAAGGATTTCTCATGCATAAAAGGGACTTAGTTAATGGTTATTTTCTTTTCCGCATTGCTTGTTGGCTAGGGTGGTAAGAGTTCTCCTATCTAGGTAGATTAGAGTAGGTGCCCGCACAGCCCGGTAGTTAGGTCGTGACAGTTAGCTGAAGTCATTGGTCCGAATGAAGAGGGTGTGCGATGCGCACATCATGATGTGCAAATCGCACGTCACACCGCACACCAACCGAAAGGGCAATTTGTCATAAATTTTAGTGACGTTTTGAAAAGCTATAAAAGGCCAATTTAGGCACAATTGTAAATAAAATTCTTCAGTCCTAAATATTTTAGAAAGCTTTTTGCCTTGAGAACAAGTTTTCCTCTCCAAAGAGAAGGGGTTTGAATCCATTCTCTTGGTTAACCATTTGTGTACTCAAATTGAGCTTAGAACTTGAAATTCAGCTCCAATAAAGAGGATTTTGACTTACCCATTTGGTATATCTCTCTCCATTGCTATGAGTAGCTAATTCCTCTTGTCTAGGGGTGTGTTGATGATGGGTGCTTGACAAATGGGTTTGGGTGTTGTTAATTTATCTTTATAATTGCTTATCTGACATGGGTCTAGTAGTTTCACCAAGTTTTAATCCTAAAATTGATGGTTGCAAACATTAATTTTCATTACATGACTATGTGATTACTTGAAAGAGGATTTCATGGTTTCGGATGTGAAATTACTAGTGGGAACTTGGGACTCCATCCAGATTTAAGACTAGAAATAGATCTTATAGAAGGAATCACCCACTTAAGGGTCTAAGCTAGAGATAGTGTGACCTCCCCTAGCTTAGATTGGTTGTTTATTGATCAAAACGATGATGCTCTAACCATGATTATTGGATATATGGTTGTTGATCAAGAGATAACAATCCATACCCTTAACCAATGCTACTTATTTCAATATGCGAGAATAAGTGTGAATTGATAATCACCCTATCCCATGATTAAAGCCCCATCGGATACACATCCTTAGTCACCTACTCAATTTGGTATACCCCCTTTCATTTATAGCTTTGATTTGAATTGTGATTGTAGTGACAAAATCACAATTCCCCCAACCTTTTACTTTTCTTGTTTTAAGCATTTACTCTCATTGTGAACTCATTTCGCACAATCTTTATTTAGCTAACTCTAAGTCCCTTGGGTACGACCCCGACACCTGTTGGGAATTATAAATTTTGTTTTGTTGCACGATCACTGTGACTTCTAACTTTGGGGAGCACGATTTGAGCGTTCATCAGGAGGCACTATCTCTAGAAAAACCTATGGTAAGTTCTTCAGCATTGTCCTTAGGGTAACTATATCCACTCCTAACCACTCTAAGATAGTTGCGATGAATGTGGAACCATTCTAAACTTTGCCACAGGCGTGACCGCTACTACTACCTCCCTATGACCCTATCTTCCTCTTTTTCTTTCTGCAACAAAGAGAACCTTTCACCCTCAATATGTCAAAAGTCTTGTCAAGGTCAGGTGGGCTCAATGGTCATGTTCGCTTGCCTGCACAAAGTAGAAATCAGTGAGGGGAAGGGAAAGTCCTTGGTATGTAGTATCGTGAAGTGTTTCACTCATCCACAATTTGTACCCCTACATTTAATGGCACCCTGTTTAGCAAGCAAGCCAAAATTAGTGTCCGAGGGTAGGCCAATTCTGAAGTGCTTCCAGAAGGGTAAATCCTCCTAGACACCAAATATAGTCATCTTCGAGCATTTGGAGTGAAGTAAACGCTGGTGATCCCCGTCTGATGTCCGGTCCAAGAAATCGAGGCCCTATGCTCCTCTAACACCAGTGTATTTACCAATCATTGCTCATCCCTAGCATCTCTCTTTGGCTCATACTCAGTCTTGGGGGGATTTAGCAACCCCAGAGCCTCATTGATATCTACAGCTAACATCCTAATTCTCTCACCCTAAACATATATAATGGGGTTTGGTACGTTTAAGTTAATGGTAGGGAGATGAGCATAGAACTCCCTTACCTAATTCTCAGTGACCGCTTCAGGAATATGTACAAGCGGTAACCACTTAATATCCCTCAACCGATTGTAGAACTCCAGTGCTTCCTCCTCTATCTCTAATCTCCCGAGATTCCTCTCTTGGCCAAAACTCAAGAAGCTCATCTCTCATGTAAACCCTCTAAGCCTTTTCTTAATGTATTGATGTCAACTCTGTATGTTTATGAATCATATAAAATCCCCTTTTTCATTTGCAGCCATGTTTTGATCTCTGTGGCTAGAGAAGTAATCCTGTTACTAGATATATCTTGATAGTTAGAACAAGAATGAGTAATGGAAGCAGTGAAACCCAAAGAAATTAGTTTTGGAAAAACTTTCATCCTTCCCAGCTATTCTACCTCCGCGTCTCACTGCAGCGGATGTTTTATCACCGTAGTGAGGTCACCACGGTGAGACAAGCCCGCTATGGCAAAGTCACCATGATGAACCAACTCTTGTTGTAGCAAGGCCATCTTCCCCATCCAGCCAACCATTTCAAACATGGTGAATTTGCCATTGTGCTCCATTTTATCAAGTTTTCTCATAGATCATGCATAACCTATTAGTGTCCAGTGCTTACTCTTTATTTTTATGGTGATTTAAGCCCCCGATAAGTGAGACCCAAATGTTCAAAATTCCTTTTAAAATTTTTTCTATCATTCTACTCTGTTTTTTAGTCTAGGACTACATGAACTCTGTGGAAAGTACGTAAGGGATGTTGTAAACTAGATAATGATGTAAACTAGTGGGCATGATTCACAAATCTTCCCTTACAAAGGCAAGAATTATCCTATACCTTAAACCCTATTTCCTATTCAAAATCAAGCAAATAGGCACATATTGATGCAATACAACGTAGTAAGCATGGTATAAAGAAATAAAAAGAGGGAGTTATCTTGGAAAATGACGAGGAGAGCATTGGATTAAGTTTGAATGAGAATATAGGGAGTTAGTTTTGTAAAGTGGGGGAAATGAATTTTTTTCCTCCCTCTTAACCTGTCTCGATCTTTGCTACAGCGAGCCACCTTTCGCTGTAGTGGGCTCGCTATGGTAAGAAATTTTACATGGCAGCGGCTCAACGTTAATCCATGTTCTTCTCAATTTTTTTGTGTATCGATATTTGAATGTTATTTTTCAAACATCGTGAATCCTTGTGAAAATGTGCTTAGGTAAAGTCTTCCCCAAGTGGGAATATGTGGGTTAGGAAAATAGATTTATACGTAATTTCCGGTCTGCCCCATTAATTTTAGGAGTGTCGATTTAGATGTATCTTGTAAAGGCAGCTTTGGTAAATTGATTGTGTAATATGGTGGTTCAAGTGATTTAGGTGAAGCGTGAAAATAAGGTAACCTCGTGTGTAAATTGAACTCGTGCCCCCACACCTTCAGGGTCCATTCGGGGATAAACGGTTGGTAAATTGATATCTAATGTAATGACCCGTCCATTGTTATTAGAAATTTACAGTAAAATGAATGACTTAAAAACTTTTGCATTAAGAACCTTGTGTGAAATTCTTATAGTGGTGTTTAATAAAATACAAATTAAAAACTAAGTTAAAATGTGAACTGCCAGCGATGTCCACTGTAGCAGACCGGATCCTCACCACAACAAACTTGTCACAGTAAGAGAAATTCTGCTACAGCAAAGCTCGCAAGGTAGAGTTGTGGGATTAATGTTTTGAGCTCCCAGCTCTTTTCTATAAAGGAGAATTTCTCCTAAAAATGTTACAAGGCTGTCCTGACCCTAGAACACTAATAAAAGAGAGGAAAATCTCTCAAAAATGATACGGTTTCCCCTCCTTCTCGCGGCCCTTTAAAATTCATAGAACGATAGCAAGGAGCAAGGTTGGGTGCAGTTGTAGCAGAAGCTTGGCATCAAGAAATGTTATGGTTTAACTGTAGTAAAACTTTGATTTGTGGTCATAATAATTGAGTAGAAATTACGGATAAAGCATGGCTAGGACTTCGGGCGTGGATTCTGAATGGAATTTATTAGAATAAACTGATAAGACTGGAACCTTGCTAATAGACGTGTTCATTCTATGTGTAATGCAATGTGAATGTGAATAGGGTAAAACCATGTGATTAATGAGGCATAGATAATATATTTATTATGATAGTTGAAGCCAAAACTAATTATGAGAGGTGATAAAGATTTGTAAAGCGATCAAACCTCTAAACATAAATTAGTGAGTGTCATGATAATATTTGATAACTTATGTGAACTTGTTACAATTCTTGATGCATTGACTTGAGTATATTTGATTAAATAAGTGAATTGCTATACTCTCTGAGTCATAGTGTAGGATGGTGTTTTAATGGCTATTACCTTAAAACAAAGACCTGGTTAATATGAGAATTTAATCTGTAATAAAGAGGAAACGATTTATGATTGTGTGGTTTGTATAACGGGGTTGAGTGTCCGATAGTGGGCTGAAAATGGATACTTATTCATAATTAAATAACAAAGAGGGTGAGTCTACATCCCTAGTAACAAAGGTTAAAGGTCCTCGTGTGAATAATAGATTAACTGGAGTTAAGACTCACTTTAGTGCTTATATGTATTTGAATTAAATACTTGTGATTGGTCTTCGGACATGTTTGAATTAATGATATGTGATCATGTTATATGCTTGAATGAATAAGTTGTGCTTGCATGATGTTGATTGAAAGAACCTGAATAATAGAGTGTATGTGAGATTAATGCACTGTGTATAGCCTGAAAGGTAGAAACTTTAAACCATAGATTCACCTTGATATATGGAGGGGGTACCATGAGTCAGTATGGATATTGACATTGATTATTGTTACTACGGATCAGGTATGTAACACCCCAGAATCTAAATTAGCTATCTAACTTAGAATCTAGAAATTTTGTTTCACTGTTGACCCCCACGGGGAGCGCCACGAGCGTCGTAGCTCCGATGGGCTGTGGGGTGCACCGTGGGAAACACCCAGTGTCTTTGAGCCAAGTCCCCTCCAGCCCGACGGGCTACACCATGGGCGTCATGGCTGTGATGACCCGTGGGAGAAAGTCATCAAAATATTCCAGAGGGTTCCCTCCCTCTAGCTTTCCCTTTCTTCTGATGGGCATCGCGTCTGTGATGGGCTATGGGAGGGCATCATCAGAAACCTCTAGAAACCCCCCCCCCCCCCCCGAGTCTCAGCAAGCTTACCCGATGCCTTGGCCGATGAGCCGTCATGGGCATGACGCCCGTTGGGCAGCCTGTGAGGCAAATTTCTGCAGGTTTCTATTTTTAAGTTAGGGGTAAATTGGTCTTTTCCCCTATTTTTTAAGTCCTAAGTGAGGTAATTTTTACCAATTTTAGTAGGGTTTTATTCCATAATGGCATAAGTTCTTCTCATTCTAAGTCATTTTATTTCCAAAAGAAGAAAGAGTTTGTCTTCTCCAAGTCTCAAGCTCCAAGCAAGAAGCTTCAAGTTTAAGCCTCCGTTTCTTTTCATGTTAGATCAATCAAGATTCAATGAGGTATGTGGGTATTCAATAATGGAATCCTTTCACCCTTATGCCCAAAACCCCATGTTTTTACTTTGATTTATGAATTTATGAAATTAGGGTTCTTACCCAAATAGGGGAAAAGTTATGGGTTTTGTTTTAAAGTATAAATTCATGGTTTCTCATTACTTAGCTATAATTTATTTGAGGTTCCTTAATTTATTTCAAAATCCCATGCATTAAAGTTGATTTCTAGTATGAATCCATTGAATTGCATGATTTCAAGTGAAAATTGGCATGTTAAGATAACATGGCCTTATGTATTTATGAAAGTGTATGCCTAATTCCTCAAATTATGAATTGAGAAAGAAAGTATATTTTGAATTATGGCTATGCTTCGTTTTTAAGGATTTTGAAGCATGAATTGCATGATATCATATATGTCCTTATGTTTATGAAAGGTTTGGCATCTAGATATGTCTACCTAAGCTATGTGAATTGCATGGTATTAGATATACCCTTATGCTTTAGAAAATAGAATTGGCATTAGATATGTCACAAGTATATTTGAGCTATATGTATATGTTTTGGGAGTAGTATTTAGCACCGAGTTGGACAGGGTTAGATTACCCTTAGTCGGAGAACTACGTGACACCGTAGGTGCCCTCTGTGGCTTATGACAGGATCCTGATATGATAAGGTTCTAACTTTGGCCAGTTAGGAAAACCTTTTTTGGTGTGGGTGTATGACATTGGACTCCATGTAGCTCATCATGGTTTATGTTGGTTAAGAGAAACTCCCATATGAAGATTTAAGACTTATGATTTTCTATTTCATGCTTTAAGCTTTTAATCTATGAGATTTACTTATGATACCTCTTTTATGCATGAACTCAGTTTTAATTATGCTTTAAGTATGTTTTTACCATATTTATGCATGTCTCACATATTCAATACATCCTATAGTACTGATGCATATTCTCGCGCTGCATCCTTTGATGATGCAGATACAGGCTCCTTCCCTCAGACTCATGGCTAGACACCGCCGGAGATCTAGTTTCCATTGGTGAGTCCTTATTATCCGAGGGCTAGTGTTAGATATATCTTATTCATGTTCCTTCTTTGTATTTCTGAGTTAGTTAGGTTATTGTCCCATCAACTCTTTATGATAGTTTAGAGGCTTTTCAGACATAGATTGTATTCGGGTCTTTCTTTTAGATTATGTTTCATCTTGACTTTATCTTTTATGGATTGGGTTGCCTAGCTTTCTATTTATGCTTCCTCTATGTTTTTCTATGAACAACTAAGTATGCTATGACCAAGGGTTAACTTGGGGAAATTGTGGTCCCGGGTCCCGTGTTACGCCTAGGGGGTAGCCTTGCGGCGTGACAAACTTGGTATCAGATCCAGGTTCAAGAGTATTAGGGTGTTTGAAAGTCGCATCGAGTATATTCTCTTTCAAGTGTGTGAAGCGTGCCACACTTATGATAGAGAATCTATGAGGTGTCTTAGGAAAAACTTCACTTCTTTCTTGATCAATATCGTGTGATAGAGTTTAACCCTATTAACCCTCTAATTCGTTCTTTATGCATTTCAGATTATGCCTCCTCGCCATGTTATACCTCACCGGGCCAATGCCCGAAATGCGAATCCACCGATTCAAGACCCCAAGGTCACAAATGTATAGTTCAGAAATGCTATTCATATGCTAGCTCATGTTATGGCTGCTCAGGTCAATCACCAGGCTCTTATCCCCGTCTACCCTCAAGGTGGAGTTGCAGCCTGAGTCCGAGACTTTATTTGCATAAACCCACCTGATTTCTGGGTTTCGAAAGTTGGTGAGGATCTACAAAATTTTGTAGATGAGGTAAAAAAGATCTTTGGTGTAATGCACGTAGTTGACAGCGATGGCATTGAGCCAGCTTCCTATCAACTCAAGGACGTGGCCTCATATTTGGTTCACTCAATGGAAAGATGATAGGGCTAGATATATGGTCCCTATAACTATGTAGTGTTTGGAGAAGGCTTTTCTTGACCGGTTCTTCCCGATGGAATTGAGGCAAGCTAAGGCCAAAGAATTCATGAATTTGAGGCAAGGTTCCATGACGGTTTAGGAGTACGGGTTGAAGTTTACCCAGCTTTCTAGGTATGTTCCTTCCATGGTGGTTGATCCGTGGGATGAGATGAGTAAGTATGTTTATGGAGTATCATATTTGGTAAAGAAAGAGTGTTGGTCCATGATGCTTTTGGGTGACGTGGATATTTTTTGACTTATGACTTATGCCCAACAGATCGAGAGAGACAAGTTGAGAGAGATGGCAAGGGAGAACAAGTTGGTTAGATCAGAGATTTCAGGTTTTGGCCATCATAGGTCCGGAGGTAGACATCGCTCTTCACTTCAGAAGAAATCATCAGGACCCGTTCATTCTTCAGCTAGTGCTTCTACCCAGGCCCCCAGGCCTCATCATGATCAGACTAGTAGAGGATCTGGTTCCTATTTGCAGGTAAGTGTTGCAAAGGGGACTCCTTACCCTTCTTGCAACAAGTGTGGTAAAAGTCATCCTGGTAAGTGTTTAGCTGGTTCAGGTAGATGCTTTGGGTGTGGTCAGGTTGGACAAAAGATTAAGGATTGCCCTTCAACTAGGAAGGGATATGGGGGTAGCAGGACTCAATCTGCCCCAGTAGCCCAAGGAGGTCGACCAGCCCAGTAGGGCACTACTTCTAGTTCTGGTGGTCAGCGCCAGAATCGCCTTTATGCATGTCCTCTCGCCAGGACCAGGAGAGTTCACCGGACATTGTTATGGGGATGTTGAAAGTCTTCTCTCAATGTGTATGCTTTATTGGATCTGGGTGCCTCCTTATCTTTTGTGACTACTTATGTTACTTGCAAGTTCAAAATTAGTCCTAATCAGTTCCTAGAACCCTTTTGTGTTTCTACTCCTGTTGGTGAGTCAGTCCGAGCTAAAAGAATCTACCAAAATTGCCCTATCTCAGTCCTTCCTTGAGTCACTTTAGCAGATCTAGTAGAGTTGGAGATGACTGATTTTGATGTTATTCTTGGTATGGATTGGTTGTATGCATGTTATTCCTTGATTGATTGCCATACCCAAGTCGTCAGTTTCAAGTTTCCAAATGAACTCCACCCTTAAGGGGTCATTTCATATCTTATTTCAAGGCTAGGAAGATGATTTCTAAGGGTTATGTTTATCATATAGTTCAGGTTGTGGACACGGAGTCTGAAACCCCATCTCTCTGGATAGTTCCTGTTGTGAATGAGTTCGTAGAAGTGTTTCTCGAAGATTTGCCTAGAGTCCCTCCCGAATGGTAGATCGACTTTAGAATAGATCTTCTTCTAGATACGAATCCTATCTCTATTCCTCCGTATAGAATGGCTCCTGCGGAGCTTAAGGAATTGAAGGACCAGTTGAAAGACCTGCTTGATAAGGGTTTTATTCGATCCAGCATCTCTCCATGGGGTGCTCTAGTCTTATTCGTGCAAAAGAAAGATGGTTCCATCAAAATGTGTATCGACTACCGTCAGTTGAACAAGGTCACAATCAAGAATAAGTATCCCATTCCTAGGATTGATGACTTGTTCGATCAGTATCTCTCCATAAGTGGCTCTAATCTTATTCGTGCGAAAGAAAGATGGTTCCCTCAGATTGTGTATCGACGACTACAGTCTGTTGAATAAGGTCACAATCAAGAATAAGTATCCCATTCCTAGGATTGATGACTTGTTCGATCAACTTCAGGGTGCTAGTTACTTCTCCAAGATTGACCTTAGATCCATTTATCATCAGCTTCGCGTTAGAGAGTGTGACATTCCAAAGACAGCCTTCAGAACTCGGAATGGTCATTATAAATTTATGGTTGTCCTTCGGATTAACAAATGTTCCTGCAGCCTTTATGGATTTGATGAACCATGTGTTCAAATAGTATTAGGATATGTTTGTGATTATTTTCATTATTGACATTCTTATCTATTCTCGGAGTGAGGAGGAGCATGCAGACCATTTGAAATTGTGTTACAAACTCTCAAGGATCAACAGTTATTTACTAAGTTTAGCAAGTGTGAATTTTGGATGCAGTCTATTGCTTTTCTAGGTCATATTGTGACTAGAGATGGTATTCGAGTTGATTCTAAAAAGATTGAGGCAGTAAAGAAATGGCCTAGACCCACGTTCCCATCTGATATTAGGAGCTTTTTGGATTTAGTTGGCTACTACAGGAGATTTATGGAAAGGTTTTCTTCCATTGCTTCCCCATTGACTTGGTTGACTCAGAAGAAGGTTAAATTTCAGTGGTCTGATCTATGTGAGAAGAACTTTTAGGAATTAAAGACTAGATTAACCACTGCCCTAGTGTTGGCTCTACCTAAAGGCCTAGATGACTTTGTTGTGTATTGTGATGCTTCTCGGATTAGTTTGGGTTGTGTCTTGATGCAGCATGGTAAGTTTATTGCTTATGCCTTGAGACAGCTTAAGATTCATGAGAAAAACTACCCTACTCATGATCTTGAGTTAGCAGCCATGGTTTTTTGCTTTGAAGATTTGGAGACATTACATGTATGGTGTTCATGTGGATATATTCACCCATCATAAGAGTCTTCAGTATGTGTTCACTCATAAAGAATTGAATCTTCATCAGAGAAGATGGCTTGAACTTCTTAAGGATTATGATATGAGTGTGTTTTACCATCCGGGTAAGGCCAATGTTGTTACGGATGCACTTAGTAGATTGTACATGGGTAGTGTGTCTTTGGTTGAATACGAAAAGAAAGAATTGGCCAAGGATGTTCATCGACTTGCTCGATTAGGAGTTTGCCTTATGAATTTGACAAAAGGTGGTGTTATTGTTCAGAATGGTTCTGAATCATATTTGGTAGTTGAAGTGAAAGAAAAGCAAGAGAATGATCCTATTTTACACCAGTTGAAGGGTGCAGTCCATCAGCAAAGGGTAGAGGTTTTCTCCCAAGGGGGAGATGGTGTGCTTTGATATCAGGGTGGATTGTGTGTTCCTGACATAGATGGGTTGAGACAGTGGATTTTGACAGAGGCTCATAGCACCAGGTATTCTATTCACTTGGTGCCACCAAGATGTACCGTGACCTATAGGAGGTCTATTGGTGGAATGGCATGAAGAGAGACATAGCAGGTTTTGTGGCTAAGTGTCTTCAACTTTCAACAAGTGAAAGTAGAGCATCAATGACCAGCTGGTATAACTCAGGATATTGATCTTCCTACTTGATATTAGAAAGAAATCAACATGGATTTCATTACTGGTTTGCCTCGTACTTGAAGGTAACATGATTCTATTTGGGTGATTATCGACAGGATGACTAAGTCATCCCACTTCTTGGCTGTTGAGACTACAGATTCAGCAGAGGATTATGCCAGAATCTACATTCGTGAGATAGTTATATTGCATGGTTTTCCATTGTCTATCATCTCCGATAGGGGTACTCAGTTTACATCCCAGTTTTGGAAGTCATTTCAGAGAGGTCTTGGTACTCAAGTGAAGCTTAGCACAACTTTTCACCCACAAACGGATGGCCAGGCATAGCATACTATTCAAACTTTGGAGGATATGTTAAGATCTTGTGATGATTTCAAAGGTGGTTGGGATTATCACTTACCTCTTATCTAGTTTGCCTATAACAACAACTTTCATTCTAGCATCCAGATGGCTCCTTATGAAGCACTTTATTGACGGAGGTGTAGATCTCCTATTGGCTGGTTTGAGGTAGGTGAGGCAGCTTTGATTGGTCCAGATTCAGTTCATGGGACTATGGATAAGGTTTAGATCATTAGGGAGAGGTTGAAGACCGCTCAGAGTTGACAAAAATCATATACAGATGTGAAGAGAAGAGAGTTGGAGTTTGAGGTTGATGATTGGGTGTTTCTGAAGGTGTCACCCATGAACGGTGTGATGAGATTTGGTCAGAACGAGAAACTTAGTCCCCGCTATATAGGTCCTTATCGAATTCTGAGAGATTTGGTAGTGTTGCTTATGAGTTGGATTTGCCAACATATTTAGAAGCAGTTCATTCAGTTTTCTATGTTTCCTTGTTGAAGAAGTGTGTTGGTGATCCGACCTTGATTGTTTCTTTGGAGGATGTGGGTGTGAAGGACATCCTTACTTACAAGGAAGTTCCTGTGGAAATTCTTGATCGTCAGATTCGAAGGTTGAGACACAAAGAGGTCACTTCAGTGAAGGTCCTTTGGAGAAACCAGCTAGTTGAGGGAGCTACTTGGGAAGCAGAGGCAGCCATGAAAGCCAAGTACCCTCATCTGTTTCCTTCCGATCCAGTTTCATCTCGAGGTATTACTTTCCTCCTTAGTATGTCCCTCCGGTTCTAGTCCATCAATTTCTCTCATGATCCTACCATGCATTGATGTTTTCGGAAGTTAGTTCAATCATGTTTTAAGTTAAAAAGCTCTGTTTCATGTTATCCTTGAGTTTTTATGTTTTGTAATTTGGTTGGGCTATTTTCTCGCTAGTTTTGCTTGTTGAACCTTCATTCAAGGACGAATATTCCCAAGGGGGAGATATTGTAACACCCCAGAATCAAAATCATCTATCTAATTTAGAATCTAAAAATTTTATTACACTGTTAACTCTCACGGGCAGCTCTACGAGCGTCGTAGCTCCGACGGGCCGTGGGGTGCACGTGGGAGACAGCCAGTGGCTTTGAGCCGAGTCCCCTCTAGCCCCATGGGCTACACCATGGGTGTCATGTCTATGATGACCCGTGGGAGCAAGCCATCAAAATATTCCAGAGGGTCCCCCCAACTTTCCCTCTCCTCCGATGGGCAACGCCACGGGCATCGCATCTGCGATGGTCCGTGGGAAGGAATTATCAAAGACATCCAGAAGCCCCCCCCCCTCTCCCGAGTCTCAGCAAGCTTCCTGACGCCTTGGCTGATGGGCCATCATGGGAACGACCACCGTTGGGCAGCCTCTTAGGCAAATTTCTGCATCTTTCTATTTTTAAGCCAGGGGTAAATTGGTCTTTTCTCCTATTCTTTAACTCCTAAGAGAGGTCGTTTTGATGATTTTTAGTAGGGTTTTATCCCCTAATGGCCTAAGCTTTTCTCATTGTAAGTCATTCTATTTCCAAAAGAAGAAAAAGTTCCTCTTCTCCAAGTCTCAAGCTCCAAGCAAGAAGCTCCAAGTTCAAGTCTTCATTTTTGTTCATCTTAGATCAATCAAGCTTCAATAAAGTATGTGGATATTCAATAAGGGAATCCTTTCACCCTTATGCCCAAAATCCCATGTTTTTACTTTGATTTATGAATTTATGAAATTAGGGTTCTTACCCAAATTGGGGGAAAATTATGAGTTTTGTTTTAAAGTATCAATTTATGGTTTCTCATTACTTAGCTATAATTTATTTGAGGTTCCTTAATTGATTTCAAAAGCCCATGCATTAAAGTTGATTTCTAGTATGAATCCATTGAATTGCATGATTTCAAGTGAAAATTGGCATGTTTAGATAACATGGCCTTATGTATTTATGGAAGTGTATGCCTAATTCCTCAAATTATGAATTTAGAAAGAAAGTATGTTTTGAATTATGGCTATGCTAAGTTTTTAAGGATTTTGAAGCATGAATTGCATGACATCATATATGTCCTTATGTTTATGAAAGGTTTGGCATCTAGATATGTCTACCTAAGCTATGTGAATTGCATGGTATTAGATATACCCGTATGCTTTTTAAACAGAATTTGTATTAGATATGCCACAAGTATATGTGAGCTATATGTATATGTTTTGGGAGTAGTATTTAGCACCGAGTTGGATAGGGTGAGATTACCCTTACTCCCAGAACTACGTGCCACCGTAGGTGCCTTCTGTGGATTATGACAATATCTTGATATGATAAGGTTCTAACTTTGGCCGGTTAGGACAACCTTTTTCAGTGTAGTTGTATGACACTTGACTCCATATAGCTCATCATGGTTTATGTCGGTTAAGAGAAACTCCCGTATGAAGATTTAAGACTTATGCTTTTATATTTCATTCTTTAAGCTTCAAACTATTAGATTTACTTATGATACCTCTTTTATGCATGAACTCAGTTTTAATTACGCTTTAAGTATGGTTTTACCATATGTATGCATGTCTCACATATTTAGTACATCCTATAGTACTGACGCATATTCTCGCGCTGGATCCTTTGATGATGCAGATACTGGCTCCTTCCCTTAGACTCATGGATAGACACCACCGAAGATCCAGTTTCCATTGGTGATTCCTCATTATCCGAGGGCTAGTGTTAGACCTATCTCTTTTATGTTCCTTCTTTGGATTTCTGAGTTAGTTGGGGTATTGTCCCATCAACTCTTTATGATAGTTTAGAGTCTTTTCAGACATAGATTCTATTCGGGTCTTTCTTTCAAATTATGTTTCATCTTGACTTCATTATTCATCTTGACTTCATTATTCATCTTGACTTTATCTTTAATGGATTGGGTTTCCTAGCTTTCTATTTATGCTTCCGCTATATTTTTCTATGAACAACTGAGTATTCTATGACTAAGGATTAACTTGGGGAACTTGTGGTCCCGGATCCCGTGTTATGCCTAGGGGTAGCCTTGGGGCGTGACAGGGTACCACGAGTCAACACGATTGTTGTTATTCTTTTGATTACTATAGATTAGGTACCACGAGCTGGTACAGATATTATTATTCTTTTGGTTATTATGGATCGGGTACTATGAGATGGTATGATTATTTTTATTCTTTTGGTTACTATGGATTGGGTACCACGAGCCAGTACGATTATTGTTATTCTTTTGGTTACTATATATAGTGTACCATGAGCTGGTATGGCCATGATGAGGGTACTTACTCTTTGGTGGATGAAGAAGCTTGTTTTCTAATGGAGGGTTCTCGCCTAGGAAACCAAGGTGAAAATCAAAGACCTTGGCAACCTCAGGATGAGAATCAAGGTTAGAATCGAGAAAAAGGTAACCAATAGAGAGATAGGGAGCAGGGTCGAGACCGTGAAGGCCAATGGAGAGATCGTTAGAGATAGTGATTTCTATAATCACCGAAGTTCTAACCCCTATGTACCTCCACCCAAGATCGATGATTTTCCATTCCAACCAAGTGTGAGTGACCCCACAAGCTCCAAATTTGAATATATGTTGTCACAAGTGCTGAAAAGGGTTGATTCTATGGATAACAGGGTGAAAGACTTGAAAAGTGATGTGTCTACTCTTTGCCAAATGGTAAGTTCCCACTCGATGTTCCCAACCTATGTTGATCAAACATTTGGAGGCTCAAATGAATCATCTCTCAGCCCAAATGAACCCCCATTTAAAGGGAACCCTTCCTAGTGATACTCTTGCAAATCCAAAAAATAATGGCCACGTGATGGCGATTGCCAATAAAAGCAGAAGGATGCTTGGTGCAGTAGGGATATCAATCAAAGAAGTCGTGCTTGAAAAGAGTGAAAATCTAGCAAAAAAAGTCAAGATTGAGAAGAGTTGTGATATAAATTCAGCAATTAGGGTGAAGCTTAGTGCACCCAATATGGTTGTTGGTGATGAAAACCCAAATGAAGAGAAGGATAAGGTTGAAATGCCTCCTTAAGTTGCAATCGAGATAGAGGAAGAGAAAGTCCCTAGTGAGCCAAGGTCATTGCCTAAAGGTCCTTCCTCTTATCCTTAGAGTTTAATCAAGAAGAAGGAAGATAACCAATTTATGAAATTTGTAGACATGTTCAGCAAATTATATATTAACATTCCTTTGGTTGACGCTCTCATGCAAATGCCAGGTTACACTAAATTCGTGAAGGAATTGCTAAAAAAGAAAAGAGTGGTTGATTGGAGATGGTTGAAGCATCCCACAGTTATAGCGCTGTCATGACAAGCAATATAGTCCCCAAGAGGGAAGATCGGGGAGATTTCACCATCCTTTGTACTATTAGCATCTTCTTATTCAGAAATGCCTTGTATGACCTCGGGGTGAGCATCAATTTGATGCCCCTAGTGATCTTCAAAAAGTTGGGTTTAGGTCCTCCTAAGCCCACACTGATGAGGTTGCTAATGGCCATCCGCTTGATAAAGCATCCGATGGGAATCTTGTTTCATATGTTGGTGAAAGTGGACAAGTTCATCTTGTTGATTAATTTCGTGGTGTTAGATTATGATGTTGATCTTGAGGTGCCTATCATTTTAGGGCACCCATTCTTAGCTACTGGAAGAGCCTTAGTTGGTGTTGAGTTAGAAGAAATCAAATTCGAGTGGGGAGCAAGGAGGTCACATTCAATGTTTATCAACCAATGAAGCCTCCGGATGAGAATAGGGTAGTGTCCATGATTGCTACTAAAGATGAGCTAGATGGAAGTCTGTAGGGAGATGAAATTGGAAACAAACCACCAGAAGATCAACATGTTATATATAATGATTGTTAAAAGAAAGATCCCGGGAGATTGATCATGCCTAAGACACCATATTTGTTTGATATGCACATGGATCCTAATGACACTCTTCAATTGTTAGTATCTATGATGTTATCAGCTCAGCAAATTGAGGAGGTGATGAAAATCTTGAGGAAGTACTTTTGGTGTTTTGGATGAGATTGTGCCAATTGTATTGGCATGACTCCAGGCAATGATTGATCTGTGAGGTACTATCGTCGTACCGCAACATAAAATCAAGCTCTTCTTGGGAGGTAACCTAAGTTTTTATCTTATTTTTGGCATTTTTTTTCTTTAGTGTTTTGTTGTTTTTGTTGATTGGTAGGTGTAGGGTGATTTAGGTGTCATTGGAATGCCTAGAAGGCAAGAATTCCATCTGTATGGAAACGGTCGAAATGCACAAGGAGATCCAAACCTCACATATGAAACACCCTTGTGGACAGAACCCTTATCATCCTTCATGGTCACATGCTAGCTCACCTGCATTTTGAAGGTGTGATTCTGCAACACGCACTTTACATTTCAATAGGGAGGTAGATCACTTGCATTACAACTTAAAATGGGAGCCCACATACGACCTACCATGCAAAATGCATGCTCTAACTTGCGCAATGCATATTACATATCAAGTGGGAAGCAGAGTACTGGCACTTCAATGGAAATTTAGGGCTCACCTGCACCCTGACCTATAAATTTCATGGTACAACTTGCAGACCGCAAGCCAATTTGTAGAGAGAAAGCAAATCACTAAAACTTTAGCAATAGATGAAGGCTATCTGTGATGTAGAAGGCAGAACGCACTCCCCAATCCACGCCATACATGTCAAATCATAGTTGGGAGGTATATCACTGGCAACATCGAGCATTTTAACCATGATCTGCAACCCAGTTTGTATTTTGCCTTTGCCTGCATGTGATTCGCACCTTGTATCACATGCTACATCTCAGGGAGTAGTTATAATTCTTGACTCTTTCTTAATATAGTGCATTGAGGACAATGCTTCATTTCAGTTGGGGGTGTAATTAGTATTTAGGCCATTGTGAAGCATGTTGAAATCCTTTATTTGACTTATGCTTTATACTGCACCCGTGTCGGGCTTGATATTTTGATTATTGTGAATGTGAGTTATCGTATAGTCGGGTTAGTCCTACACGCTTAATTGTTTCACTACACATTCTTTGCAAACATGCTTAGTGCCTACACTAGGCCTAGTTCTCCATTGATCCATGAGCACATAACTCAATCATCGTCTTTGTAAATAGTAGATTAATTTTGAATAAACTTCGAGGGTTTTCTTCATACTACGATTCTTTTCCAAGTAGGAAACTTTTTCTTTTATTTATTTTTTGTGTTAAACCGAGTGGCATTTCCCTATGATAGATTGAGAAGTGACTTTCTTAAGAGAAAATGCCAAGTTTTAGTATTTCTTGAGGGTCAATGTTAATGACTTGAGAAGCTTGATGATCTTTTTTTGAAGGAAAAAATCCCCTGATTTTTGAAAGAAAATTGAAGTCTTGCCATAAAAGTTTAGAAATGTGTATTTGCCTTGAAATTATGGTGATACCAATTGGGATGAGCACTTTTGTTTTGAGTATTTTGTTTATTCTTTTCTTGAGTCTTTGAGTTGGTATAATCCTTTGTGAAACCCTTATATCTTGAGAAGTCTAGTTCAATCCGTACCGTGTGAATGTCTTTCTTGAGGACAAGCAATACTTCAAGTTTTGGGGTTTGATAAGTTGATAATCTACCAACTTATTTGGCCTTTATTCATGATGTATTTCCTTGATTTGATGTGATTTAAAAGAATCTTATGCCTTTATTATCTTATATTCAGGCACTCTTGATTTATTGAAGGAAGAAAAGTATTTGAACCTAAGGAGCTAAAAATGGAAACCAAAGTGAAAAGATGATTGAAAGAGCAAGAATTTGTCGGGCTATGCGGGAGAATATACGGCCGTAAGAGAGCACCTGTGTTTTGCAGGTGCCAATGCACATGGGAGATGCAACACTGCGTTAGCAGTCAATGAATGCGAGCCGCAAGTCCCAAGAGGCGATCGCCCCTTCCATCACATCTGGAATTGCAAGTAAAGGATCATCACTGCCTGGAAAATCAGGCACCTGCGAGCCGCAAGTCACAAAGGGCGACCGCAGGTGCCCTCACACCTCACTTCGCACCTACTTCAAAGTAAAAAATCATCTAGATGAGTGTGGCATAATTGGGAAGGTTCCAAAACCCTTTTTGGGACCTGTGCAAAGGATATACTATAGTTTTTTACATTTCCAAGTAGAATAGTTGATAGAGTACAATTTTCTTCTTCTTCTCTAGAGTGAAAAACACCATTGTTAAAATTTTAAGCTTGGAATATGGATTTAGCGTGAAGAATGAATGGAATTTTGGAAAACTCAATTGGTATCTTCTCTTATTCCTTCACTATGAGTAGCTAAACTCAATTCTAGGGTTGTGTGTATGATGAGTGTTTGAATTTTGGAATGAGTGTTGATTAGTTGTGCTTATATTGATTATTATATGTGGGTCTATTAAATTTTTCATATTTTAATTATAAAATTGATTGTTGCAAACATTGATTTAGCTTACTAACTATGTGCTTGCTTGAAAAAGAAGTTCATAAATTGGGTAAGAGTTCAATAGTGGGGATTTTGGATTTCTTCCATTAATTAAGGCTAAAATAACTTGATTTAGGAAATTTGCATCCAAGAGTCAAATCTATAAATAGTTTGACTCACCTAAGCTAAATTAGTTTGTTTGATGTCCAACTATGGGACTTGAAAAAGACCATAGTATATATACTTAGTGGGTTGAAAAACTACTAAGTATAGCTTGAACAAAAGCTATCCATGCTAATAATTGAAAGTTCGCTTGAATAATCAACCCCTATCCCATTGTATGATCCCATCGTAAGCACACCCATAGTCTTCCAATCTTGATTAATTCAATTTTGTTTACATTGTCCTTTTGCAATATTTTAAATAGAAATTTGCCAAACCTTTTCCCCCAATTTTTACTTTTACTTGCTTTAGCAATTTTCTTACTCTAGTGAATCAATTTTTGACATTTAGCGGCAAGTCATTATACCAATCATCGTGGATTCGACCCCGACATCCTTTGGGTATTTATTACTTGTCTTGACGATAGTTACCATCTCCTTTGGGAGAGTGCTTTTGAATATCAGTAGGATGCACTGAGCAGAAAGAGTGAGAGTATGGGTAGCTTGGCTTACCTTCTTTTTGATAGATGACCATTGGCAAGATATATTCAGGCTCTGGCTAATAGTTTGATGAGGTTGGAAGTTTCTAAAAAGGGTGGCTTACTAGTATATGTGGAGGCGAGATCCTCCTTTCTCGAGCAAATCAAGGGTAAGCAGTTTGATGATGTGAAATTAAGTAGGATTTATGACAAGGTGTTGTGGGGTGAGGCGAACAAGGCCATCGTAGATGAGAAAGGTGTTTTAAGGATCAAGGGGCACATTTGTGTGAACCGTGTTGAAGAGTTGATTCCTACCATTCTTGCAGAGGCTCACAGTTCCAAGTATTCCATACATCCTTGGGTGACCAAGATGTACCTAGACCTGAAGCAACATTACTGATGGGGTGGAATGAAGAAGGATATGGTAGATTTCGTGGCTAAGTGCCAAAACTGCCAGTAAGTTAAATATGAGCATCGGAAACCTAGCGGTACACTTCAGAGGATGTTGATTCCTGAGTAGAAGTAGGAACAAATAGCCATAGATTTTGTGGTTGGCCTTCCCAAGACTTTGGGGAAGTATGATTTGATTTGGGTCATTGTTGACAGACTGACGAAATTTGCACACTTCATCCCTGTGAAGGTGACTTATAATGCAGCCAAGCTGGCCAAGATTTATCAGAATGAGATCATTCGATTGCATGGGGCTCCTATCTCCATTATTTCCAATAGGGGCACCCAGTTCACCTCTAATTTTTGGCAGAAGTTCCACGAAGAATTAGGGACAAGATTAAACTTCAGTACAACCTTTTACCCTCAGACTAAAGGGTAGTCTGATCGTACAATTTAGGTGTTAGAGGACATGCTTCATGCATGTGTGATGGACTTTGGGTGTCATTGGGATCAGTATTTAGCACTGGTTGAGTTTGCTTATAATAATAATTACAACTCCAGCATAGACATAGCCCCATTTGAAGCTTTGTATAGGAGGAGGTGTAGATCTCCCATTGGTTGATTTGATTCATCTGAAGCAAAAACCGTTTGGTACTGACTTGGTAAGGGCCTCTATGAAAAGGGTGAAGTTCATCTAAGGGAAACTTGTAGCGGCTCAAAGTCGACAGAAAGAGTATGCAGATAGGAAGGTTAGAGACATGCACTTCATGGAAGCTGAGCAAGTTTTGCTCAAGATCGCACCCATGAAGGGTGTTATGCATTTTGAAAATCGAGGCAAGTTAATTTGAGATACAGTGGCCCCTTTGAGATTCTTTAGAAGGTAGGGACAGTGGCGTATAGGTTGAATTTACCACCTAGTCTGTTAGGAGTTCATCCTGTATTCCATGTGTTGATGCTTAAGAAGTACCATGGTGATGGTAATTACATCATTTGCTGGGATTTGCTCCTGCTAGATGAGAACCTCTCTTATGAAGAAGAGGTTGTTTCTATTCTTGATCGAGATGTTTGGAAGTTGAGAATAAAGGAAATTGCATATGTGAAGGTTTAGTGGAAGAACCGTCGTGTTGAGAAGGCCACTTTGGAGACTGAGGCAGACATATGGAACAAGTATCCTCACTTGTTCACTGATTCAGGTAATCTTTATTTTTCCCCTTATTTTCTTCTCGATTGTCATTCAAGGATGAATGATTGTTTAATTGTTATATAATGTAACAACTTGTTCCATTGTTAAGCTGAATTAAATCATAAGTGCACGACTAGAAAAATTCCTAGGCGAGAATTAAAAATCTCAGACTAGGGTAAGCTTAGACTAAAATAGAGTATTTTGTGACTTAGAGGTAATTCACATTTTGTGTGATGTAGTATAGTAGTGTGGTGTCTATTTTTGGATAGCCAACTGTCATAGGATCTCATAGAAACTTTTGGGATGAGAATCAGAGTCATGGAACTCCAGATGTGATAGTTGACGCGTTGGAAATAATTCATGATGTCCATGAAATAACGTATGTTGCAAAATAGGGGTCTAGGAGTGAGAACATGTAATGACCCTTCCATTCATTTATGCGTATTTGCCTTTCTTATACTGTTAGATCTTACCTGTAGTGGCCCCAAGTCATTTATGGCTTGCTGGGACTGGTAGTTCGGTGCCCGGACCGTTTATTTGGTCTTTTTATCCATTCCTGGTTTTTTAGAGCTTTTAACTTTGGAAATCATTGACTTCAGTCAACATTCTTGGTGAACATGCTCGAAATTAAATTCCGATAGTTTTGTTAGTTCCGGAGCGTGGACTTTGGTCTAGAGGGACCTTTGGTTGGGATCCGAGAGCTTTTCAGCTTGGAATCCTCTCTCATTTTGTCTTTTCAGGCCAGTTGGGCTTGTTTGGTTGACTTTGGTCAACATTCGGAGAAGACGACCTCGGATGGAAGTTTCGTCGATTCCATAGAGTCCAGAACGTCATTTCCACTCAAATAGCACTATTGGTTATTGAGTATCGGGTTCCGATTGTGCCCAGAATGCCCCGTAGAAGTTTTTGGCTGTTGCTGGTTTTTCTGCTTCTGGTGGCCTTCAGCGTGATCGCACTCCCTTAGCGCGATTGCGCTGGCCTATGATTTCCCCTTCAGCACTATCGCACTCCTTTAGCGCGATTGCGTTGGTTTGTGTTTTTCCCTTCAGCGCGATCGCGCTCCTATAGCGCGATAGCGCTGGTCTGTGATGTTTCCTTCAGTGCGATAGCGCTGACCAGCGACCAGCAGCTATATATATTTGGTCCTTTCATTTTTCCAGCACTTTCTCTCCAACTTTCTCACTCTAAAACAGAAAATACTCTCCCAAAATTGCTCCAAATTAGTTCTTGAACTTGGGGAATCATTTGATCATGAAAAATCTGTGTTCCCTCGGCTATTGGTAAGTCTTCTTCCCCAACTTTTTCTTCTCTTGTTCTCCTAAAATCCTCCATTGTTGCCATTTTCTAAAGCTTGGAATTTCCTTGAAGAATCTTCCCTCCTGAGCTTTGCATGATCGTGGGTTCGGAGCTTTCGCTTCCTTAGCTTGCCTTCTCGTTGTGGTAAGTATCTTTTGGCAAATTTCTGAATTTATTTCTTGAAAATTCCTTCTTTAATTCTTTAGTTGAACGGGCTATTTTGAGCCACAATTGTTGTTCATTTTTGCTTAAATTTTGAGCATGCACTCCCGGGATGGTAAGAAACATATGTGTGTTTTTTGTTTCTGGTTTTGGGTTGCGGTTGTGGGGCCTACGGGCCCATTTGTGACCCGGATTTTGACCCAGGTATATTTATGGCATTATGGGTATCGTTAGTATTGTTTTGACGTATAGATTATTGTGTTGATAGCAGCTTTGTTATTTGGAGTTTTTCAGAGCAGTATGAGCCTGGATGACGCCATCTCCGCAGCTATTCACCGGACGACAGGTAGGTTATGGCTTTCTCTACCTAGACTCTACGTATATAGGCTATAACTGCATTAATTAGTATCCTTGGGTGGGTTGTTATAGGTTGGTACCCCAGACCTTGTCAACACTTTTTCTGTACATTTATTTCATACGTTGTTTGTAGTATTCGCGTAGTACTGTATATTACCCTTGTGGTCCTGTGTGGCCTTGTATTGACTCTGAAATATAGATGGTGGGTTATTAGGGAATGTCCGCGATGTCCCGAACATAGAGATATCCTTTTAGGTTGGTTATGTCTACTGAGTAGCAGTTGCGCCTCTGCAGGGCTGATAGGAAATATTTGTGAGCCGTTGGGCTAATTTATATTTGTGTGCGAGCATATCATCTATGAAAAAGGTTTTTCCTGCATGTTTTACTTTGATTTTGGTTGGGAGCCACTATAGATGGGTTTTCCTAAACTTGCATGACCCCGGGGGCCCCTTTTTGGTATAGTGTAATGATGACTTGGCATTTTGGATGATTTCACACTTGATTTTCTACTGATACTAGGCTCTGCCGGGCAAAGTACTACACCTGATTTTCTACTTATACTAGTCTCTGCCGGGCAGAGTACTACACTTGATTTTCTACTAAACTAGGCTCTGCCACGCAGAGTACTACACTTGATTTTCTACTGATACTAGGCTCTGCCGGGTAGAGTACAACATTTGATTTTCTATTGATAATAGGCTCTGCCGAGCGGAGTACGACATCTGATTTTCTTACGGATTTAGACTCGGATACGCTCTGGGCACCCTTTGAGAGGCTTATTGAGACTTTTATCACTGATTTAGACCCGAGTATACTTCGGGCATCCTTGGAGTGGGTCTTTTGAGATTACTACTACTGCTTTAGACCCAGTTCAATCTCGGGTATGCATATTCGAGATTTAGCCACTAGCTTGAACCCGGACTTGTCTTCAGATGACATGCTAGAGATTTTGCGTCCGTTACTATATGTGGTCAGGGACCTCCATGGGCCCTCCGTTCTGGGGCCTGGCTAGGAACCAGGTGCGTCGGAAGAGGGGTATACGGTGTAGGATGAGGTATAGCGGGCACGTCCCACCATAGGTCCTCCTACCAAAGTGTCAGGAAGAGGTGCATATAGAGTTACTATTATCGGTTCCATCATATCATCATCATGCATATTTCACTCAGATTCCACCCTTGTTTGTTGTGTGTTCAGTGTACGCTCTAGTTGTATGGGCGGTCGGAGGGTATGTTTTTTCCTGATTGTGTTCCTCGGTTGTATGGGCGGCCTTTGGTACTGTAGGTAGATTATATTTACTCATATCTTTAGTTAGAGCTTGTCATAGTTTACGGTTCTGGTGGCTTAACGGTTATAAGCCTGTTGAGTCTCCGGTTGTGGGATCTTGATTTATTGAGAGGGGTAGGGAGTCCTATCTTATTGAGGCACTTTTGTGTGGCTTCTGAGCAAAGTGTGAGTTTCTGGTTCCATCTTTGTGAGGATTTGAGTAGGGTCTCTCGATTATTGTGGTTTAGTGGTTCCATCCTAGGTTGATATTTGCGAGGTTGATCTCTATTTATATTATCTTTGAAGTTGGATTCGTTGTATATTTTCCTTTAGTATATTGATCCCTTCTTGAGTATGTGAAGTTGCTTCCTTCCTTCCTTTTACTTGAGGTTACTGGTATACCGCCATGCTTTTTAAACTCTCTCCTTTTTTATATACTATTGTTGTAAGGATTCCAGGTGCGTTCTTCTTCCTTACACTTGTGTTTCTGTGTTATGTATCTGTTTGTGCTAGCATGTATACTTGTAACTCTTGGGTGATTGTTCCTTGTGCTAGTTCGTTGTACTTCTTCCTTGCTTCTGGGACTGCTTTCTTGTGTTCTGCTTATTACTGTTTTTTATATCTTATATGCGCTCAGTCGGCTGATGATACCTACTGAGTACCTGTTGTCTTGGTGCTCATACTACACTTCTGCACTTTTTGGTGCAGATATTAGTTAAGCTTTCGCTGTTAATTGCGTTGGAGACTCGTGCAACTTTTGGACATCGAGACTAGGGTGAGCACCTGCCAATCGAGGATTGTCTACATCTCATCTTTTGTACTGTTACTTCTTGTATTTTCAGAGACAGATTATAGGTGTATTTTGTTACTTCTAGCACTTGTATTCTATTAGAAGCTTCTGTACTATCGATACCAAGTCTTGGAGTTGGTGTAGTATCATTTATGTATATAATCGGGTTTTGCTTCTGCTTTGTCTATCATTAAATTTGCTTCTTCTTATTGTGCATTTTGGTTAGGTAGTAGCCCATTACTAACCATTTTGGTCTATGGGGATTGGTTCACCTACTGAGGGGTTGTAGGTGCCATCATGACCTGAGAAATCGGGTCGTGACAGCTTGGTATCAAATCTAGAGGTTGACCGGTATCGTGGTACAGAAGCAAGTATCTAAGTAGAGTCTCGCGGATCAGTACAATAATGTCTGTATCCTATCTACGGGAGGCTACAGGGCATTGTTAGGAAAAGTTTCATCTTCTTGGCTCCTTATTGTGCATTCCTGGATCTATGGGCTTCTAAACTTCAGTTGTTTCATTCCTTCTCAGATGCCTAAGGCGATTTCAACAGTGGTTGGTGTCGAGGCTTCTGTGCCTGTTGCTTCAGTGCCTCTATCAGCACCAGGACTTCAGAGTGAGAGTTTATTGCATCAGATAGAGGGTGTGGGGCTAGCCTAGCCTCCGATTGGATTTGTACCGACCACAGTTCTTCAAGACACTGTGGCTAGGACCCTGACTCCTCCGGTGAGTGTTTCAGTATCTGGTTCTTCCAGTGGTGCTTCAGTTAGGGTTGAGCTTCCAATTCTTCAGCAGGGTTGTTTGTCGGTATTGGAGTATGAGTCAAGATTTCATGACATGGTTAGGCGTACTGCTAGGGCTGTATCTTTAGAGATTGATAGGGTTCAGAGTTTTGTTGGAGGTTTGATTTCACCACTCCCTTTGGGGACCAAGCATTTGGTTACAGTTGGGAAGACCTTTCTTCAGGTAGTGGATCATGCTTGGGATATTGACGGTTTATGTCATGAGGCTTATGGAGGTAGTGCTAAGAAATGTCATCGTCATAACAGTTCTCGAGGTTCTCACACTCAAGGTTGGGGTTCTCCATAAGAGATAGGTTCCATTGCTTCTTATCTACCCGGCCAGTTCCAGTTGCTCCACAGGTTCCAGAGAGTGGTTGTGTAGGGCATGTTGAACAGAGTAGGCAGGGTATGGATCATATTCCTTGAGATTTGCCATCAGAGTGTGCAGGCCGTGGTGGCCGGTCAGGTCCAGTAGGATCATCCCGTCAGACTCCACTTGGTAAGGTTTTTTATTGGTGCAGGGAGCATGGGAACTTAGTTAGGCATTGTTCCGCGATTCTGCCTTCCAGCCAGCAGGGTCAGTAGGTGTTATCTCTCATGGCTTCAGTGCCACCGGCCAGAGGTAGATTGCAGGGTAGTAAGAGTGGTCCCTAGGTAGTGAGAAGTAGTGTGCAGGGCTGCAGGGGTGGTCCCCTGATGGTTAGAGGTGGCTTCCAGGCCAGCATTTCAGGTATTCATCCAGAGTCTACATGCACCGTGCATCGGAGTAGAGCTTATTTGGGTTGCTATAGTTGTGGGGTGATGGGACATTATGCCAGAGATTGTCCCCGGCAAAGGACGGTTGAGCCTTCAGCTTCGACGTCTCAGTCCAAAGTTATATCCGTCAGTCTGATGCCCTTCCTAGTGGGCCTGAGGTAGAGGTTCCTGATATCGTTGCTCCAGGTTAGGCTTTTGCTACCTTCGACTTGTGATGGTCCTGCTCGCATTGCGATTCTATCATTTCTGACATTTAAGCTTATATTCCTACCTGCTACTTGTTTAGTTGTTTGATTTCCTGATTGTAGTATCTATGCGTTGTTTTCTTGGTAGTTTATTCTTTAGTAGTGGATGGGGGTGAGTTAGCCTTGTGAGGTGTTTTACCCGGATGTTAGTCTATTTTTGGTTGGGTTTGTTCCTGTTTTGCTGTGGCTGTAGACTTGTGCTGAGTCTTCTCTTTTGAGCGGTCCTAGATGGTTGATTGCCTAGGTTGTTATCTAGCGAGGCTACAGGTTCTTGTTTTGGTTTGATGTTACTGGTAGTTGTGCCATAGTTGATATTTTGTCTTCAGATGGAAGATGTTAGTTATGCTAGTGAGCATGGTTTAGTTGTGTTTTCGGGTGATTAGAATCAACCTTCTTTATTTGGTTGGTTTAGGTGGTTGGCAGGAATGTGGGTTGTTCCCATAGTCTCCCTCAGTTTCTTGTCCGGTGGGGTTGTCTTATCATTTTCCCCGGTTCTAGTTGCAATGAATTTCGATCGAAGTACTTTTGTTTAGCCTTTGCTTGTGGCATTGTGATTGAGTTTGTCTTTAGCATTTTTGACTAAGTGTTGATCGTAGCCTTGTGGTTGAGATGTATTCATAGCATTCTGGGTGAGTCGGGCATCCAACCCATTTTCTTCTGCCTTGTTGAGTTTTGATAATGTAAGTTTTGGAGCTAAGGGAATGGCTCCAGATTCTTATTTTTTTAGAAAAGAGTTTGTAAGGTTCAGTATATGCTACGGAAAGGTTTTGTTGGGTTGGAAAAGGAGGGAGATGACTCCTTGTTTGTGCTTATGTGTTTAGTAGTTGGTTGAGGTAACGACGAAGGTTTGCCTTGGGATTGTGTGTTGGTGATTTGATTTTTGTCATCTACAGATTGCAGAGGTTTCCTTCGATTGGTTTGAGATTTCAGTAGTAGTTGCGGTTTTGGTAACTTGTTGTTCAAACCTATCTGACTTCGGTTCCTATGGGTTCATTAGCAGCATATGAGTCTACTCATGGCTCCGACAGAAGCATTGGTTGGTAAATTGGGATTCGGTTTCAGAATCATGGCTTGGCAAGTTACATTGGATGGTTCATGGCAGTTTCTATTTGGTTGCAGCATCCTAGTGTCAGGAGACAGTAGGTGCGGGCAACTTGGCTTCTTTACTTCAGTTTGGATGCGGCTATTGGCCTTGGGCACCTAGTCCTTGGCTAACCTCTATTTTAGGCTGGATATTCCTGATTTTGGTGGTGCTCTTCTTGGTAAGGAGTTCTTCCTTCTTGGTTGGTCAGATACACTGGCGTAAGTTCCAGAACCAGCGGTGATGTATTATGCGTGGTTAGGTTGTATAGGTTGAGAATATCGAGCCTATTCTTGGGTCCTAACGATACTTTGAGCTTATGGTCATCTTTATTTATCGAGAGTTTGGAAGCTTGTTTAATTAATTCTCCAAGGGTTGTCTTTCACGTAAGGTTCCAGTATTGGTTAGACTCGGCCAGTATGGACTAGAAGTTTGGTATGGTATATATTTCAAAATGGTTGGTGGTGTGCAGATCCGGTAGAGTGGTTGATTTGAGACAAAGGGTCGAGTGGATATTATATGCAAACTTCTATAGCTAGATGGCAACTTTGAACCCCAGGCACCTTTTCCTTTGCTTACGGGGTGTCCTGACTTGATATTCGTGGTATGGTAGGCTCCTTCCCGAGTTGAGATTTGTAAACCAAGTTCAAGTCTGAATGGTGTTCAAGTATTCATAGTAGGAACAGGTACTTCTTGGGGTTTGGAGCTTAGCGATGGTTACGGGCTTCGTGGCAGACTCACCACACTCATTGCAGAGGCTTAGTTTTGGTTTTGGCTTGTTGGGCAGGTTTCCCCGGTTCATTCACTTTCAGTTGACTCAGACTCGGCATGGTGCAACGATTGGGTTTGTTCTATAGTTCGAAAGATTTTTCGTCAACACAAGGTATTCATTTATGCCTTTCCTAACTTTGGTGTACAGACTTCAGTCGGATTCAGATGGGTTGATCAGTTGGGTTCAGTTAGCGAGTTTGGTGTTGGCAAAAGTGTTCTTCCATTGCTTGATGGTCAGTTGGTTCAGGTAACTCCAGTTTTCGAGGACCTTCTATGGGTTGTTATCTTGGATGGAAAAAGTTAGTAGACAACAACTTGACCTTGATAGATCTTGAGTATAAAGGGTTTTTGTGGAATTAGCTGGCTCATGAGTTAGTCTTTTGGTTGTTGGCTTTTCTGGCAAATTTGGTTGTGGTTTTGAAGTTTTGAGTTTTGTGTGTTGATCGCCTTGCTTCTCTGGGTTCGGTGTTGTATCGGATCGGTTGCGATTCCCGAGGTTCAGTTTGGGTTGGCAGATCTTTGTAGTTTTGGAGTTTTAGGTTGGAATCTAGCTTGGCTAGTAAAAAGTTTAGGCTTGGTTGCCTTCTTTGGTTCTTCTCTGTTGGGTGCCATCCAGTCGAGGAGGCTACCCGGGTTGTCTGAAAGAGTAGTGCAGGTTTTGTATCCTCTATTCTTTTCATCTCTAGTCTTTCCTTCTTTCCTGACTTTCGGGGACAAAAGTCTTTTTAGTAGTGGATAATGTAATGACCCTTTTGGTCATTTACACATGTTTGCTATTTTTGTACCGTTAGAGCTTGCCTGTAGCGGTCTCAAGTCATTTATGGCTTGCTGGGACCGGTAGTTCGGTGCCTGGACCGTTTGTTTGGTCTTTTTGTCCATTCCTGGATTTAGAGCTTTTAACTATGAAAATCATTGACTTTAGTCAACATTCTTGGTGAACGTGCTCAGAATCAATTTCTGATAGTTCCATTAGCTCCGGAGCATGGACTTTGGTCTAGAGGGACCTTTGATCGGGATCCAGGAGCTTTTCAGCTTGGAATCCTCTCTCATTCATATTTTCAGGCCAATTAGGCTTGTTTGGTTGACTTTGGTCAACATTCAAAGAAGATAACCTCAAATGGAAGTTTCGTCGATTCCATTGAGTCTGGAACATCGTTTTCACTCTAATAACACTATTGGGTTTTGAGTATCGAGTTCCAATTGTTCCCGGAATGCCCCATAGAAGTTTTTGGTTGTTGCTAGTTTTTCTGCTTCTGGTGGCCTTCAGCGCGATCGCGCTACCTAAGCGCGATTGCGCTGGCCTTTGATTTCCCCTTCAGCACGATCCCGCTCTTTTAGCTCCATTGCGTTGGTCTGTGTTTTTCCCTTCAGCGCGATCACGCTCCTGTAGCGCGATAGCACTGGTCTGTGATGTTTCCTTCAGCGCGATAGTGCTGACCAGCGACCAGCAGCTATATATATTTGGTCCTGTCATTTTTCCAGCACTTTCTCTCCAACTTTCTCACTCTAAAACAGAAAATACTCTCCCAAAATTGCTCCAAATTAGTTCTTGAACTTGGAGAATCATTAGCTCATCAAAAATCAGTGTTCCCTCGGCTATTGTTAAGTCTTCATCCCCAACCTTTTCTTCTCTTGTTTTCCTAAAATCCTCCATTGTTGCCATTTTCTAAATCTTGGAATTTCCTTGAAGAATCTGTCCTCCTAAGCTTTGCATGATCGTGGGTTCAGAGCTTTCGCTTCCTTAGCTTGCCTTCTCGTTGTGGTAAGTATCTTTTGGCTAATTTCCGAATTTATTTCTTAAAAATTCCTTCTTTAATTCTTGACTTGAGCGGGCTGTTTTGAGCCACAATTGTTGTCCATTTTTGCTCAAATTTTGAGCATGCACTCCCGGGATGGTAAGAAACACACATGTGTTTTTTATTTTTGGTTTCGGGTTGCAGGGCCCATGGTCCCGTTTGTGACCTGGATTTTGAACTGGGTATGTTTATGGCATTATGGGTATCGTTAGTCTTGTTTTGACGTATATATTATTGTGTTGATAGCGGCTTTGTGATTTGGAGCTTTTCGGAGTAATACGAGCCTGGATGGCACCATCCCCGCAGCTATTAATCGGACGACAAGTAGGTTATGACTTTCCCTACCTAGACTCTGTGTATATAGGCTATAACTGCATTAATTAGTATTCTTGGGTGGGTTGTTATAGGTTGGTACCCCAGACCTTGTCCACCCTTTTTTTGTCTATTTATTTCATACATTGTTTGTAGTATTCGCGTAGTACTGTATATTAACCTTGTGGTCCTATGTGGCCTTGTATTGACTCTGGAACATAGATGGTGGGTTATTTAGGAATATCCACGATGTCCCGGGCATAGAGATATCCTTTTAGGCTTGTTATGTCTGCTGAGTAGCAACTGAGCCTGTGCAGGGCTGATAGAAAATGTTTGTGAGTCGCTGGGCTAATTTATATTTGTGTGCGAGCATATCATCCATGAAAAAGGTTTTCCCTACATGTTTTACTTTGATTTTGGCTGAAAGCCACTATAGATGGGTTTTCCAAAACTTGCATAGGCTCGGGGGCCATTTTTGGTATAACCTAATGATGACTTGGGATTTTGGATGATTTCACACATGATTTTCTACTGATACTAGGCTCTGCCGGGCAGAGTACTACACTTGATTTTCTACTGATACTAGGCTCTGTCGGGCAGAGTACTACACTTGATTTTCTATTGATACTAGACTCTGCCAAGCAGAGTACTACACTTGATTTCCTACTGATACTAGACTCTGCCGAAAGGAGTACTACACTTGATTTTCTATTGATACTAGGCTCCGCTGGGAGGAGTACTACATCTGTTTTTATTACGAATTTAGACTCGGATACGCTCTGAGCACCCTTTGAGGGGTTATTGAGACTTTTATCACTGATATAGACCTGAGTATACTTCGAGCACTCTTGGAGAGGGTCTTTTGAGATTACTACCACTTCTTTAGACCTGGTTCAATCTCGGGCACGCATATTCAAGATTTAGCCATTGGCTTAAACCCGGACTTGTTTCCGGATGACATGTTAGAGATTTTGTGTTTGTTACTGTATGTGGTCATGGACCTCCATGGGCCCTCCATTTTGGGGCCTGGCTATGATCCAGGTGCACCAAAGGAGGGGTATATAGTGTAGGATGAGGTATAACGGGCACGTTCCACCATGGGTCCTCCTACCAAAGTGCCGAGAAGAGGTGCATACAAAGTTACTATTATCGGTTCCATCATATCATCATCATGCATATTTACCTCGAATTCCACCCTTGTTTGTTGTGTGTTCAGTGTACGCTCCGGTTGTATCAGTGGCTGGAGGGTCTATTTGCACTTGATTATGTTCCTCGGTTCTATGGGCAGCCGTTGGGACTGTAGGTAGATTATAGTTACTCATGTCTTTACTTAGAGCTTGTCATGGCTTACGGTTCTGGTGGCTTAGTGGTTATTAGCTTGTTGAGGCTCCGGTTGTGGGATCTTGATTTATTGAGAGGTCTAGGGAGTCATATCTTATTGAGGCACTTTTGTGTGGCCTTATGAGCAGAGTGTGAGTTTCTGGTTCCATCCTTGTGAGGATTTGAGTAGGGTCTCTCGATTATTGTGGTTTAGTGGTTCCATCCTAGGTTGATATTTGCGAGGTTGATCTCTGTTTATATTATCTTTGAAGTTGGATTCATTGTATGTTTTCCTTTAGCATATTGATCCCTTCTTGAGTATGTGAAGTTGCTTCCTTCCTTTTTCTTGAGGTTACCGGTCTACCGCCATACTTTCTAAACTCTCTCCTTTTTATATACTATTATTGCAACGAGTCCAGGTGCGTTATTCTTCCTTACACCTGTGTTTCTGTGTTATGTATATGTTTGTGCTAGCATGTATACTTGTAACTCTTGGGTGATTGTTCCTTGTGCTAGTTCCTTGTGCTTCTTCCTTGCTTCTGGGACTGCTTTCTTGTGTTCAGCTTATTACTGTTTTTATATCTTATATGCGCCTAGTCGGTCGATGATACCTACTGAGTACCCATTGTCTTGGTGCTCATACTACACTTCTGCACTTTTTGGTGCAAATATTAGTTAAGCATTCGTCGTTGATGGCATTGGAGACTCGTGCAGCTTTTAGATATCGAAACTAGGGTGAGAACCTGTCGATCGGGGCTTGTATACATCTCATCTTTTGTACTGTTACTCCTTGTATATTCAGAGATAGATTTATAGTGTATTTTGTTACTTCTAGCACTTGTATTCTATTAGAAGCTTATGTACTGTCGATACCAAGTGTTGGGGTTGGTGTAGTATCATTTATGTATATAATCAGGTTTTTCTTCCGCTTTGTCTATCATTACATTCTGCTTCTACTTATTATGCTTTTTGGTTAGGTAGTAGCCCATTACTAACCGTTCCGGGCTACTGGGATTGGTTCGCCTACTGGGGGGTTGTAGGTGCCATCATGACCTGAGAAATTGGGTCATGACAGTACACCATGTTCTAGAAATTGTCGCTCATAGCAATGGAGGCGCCTCATCATGATGGTCCATCACGATGAGTTGATCCTTATTTTGATGATCCATCGCGATAGGGAGTCGTCCATCGCAAAGAGATTAAACGGTAGTATACATGTGCAACCTATAATTTTCCGAGTCATTTCTATCATTATTCTACTTTGTTCTAGAGCTCTTAAAAGTTGTTTCTCCAAGAAAACTAGGGCAAACTCCATCGTTCGAGGTAAGTAATCCATAAAACTCTTACTTTATTGATTAATTATCTTCTTTAGACCTTGGGGGAAGAATTAATGGTGGATTCCTTATAGTTAAGTCCTAGAAGTATGAACTTGGGAAAAACTCTTATGGGTAGGTGTGAAATCACCTAGAATAGATCCTAAGTTGTGTTTTTATGAATTCTAAGTTGTAATTATTAGTTCTTAACATGTTTAAGGATAGTGGGGAACCTTGGATTCCATAATAGTGAAACCTTTAGGCTTAAAAATGATGGAAAAGATATGAACTTGATTAGAAATTGTGGGTTCTTGATCCTATGAATGTAATGGGTCTAATTAGTAATTAATTAACCCTTAAGGGATGCTAAAAATCTCGTTTCACAGGTAGAATGATTGGGTTTGATTCCAAAATCCTGAAATGAATGGTAATTGGCTTAATTACTCTTATATTATTGTTATTGTTAGACCATGTGCATTCCAGAGAGATAAGAAAGGACAAGACAATGGTGAACTAGCTTGTGGGTGTTATATCGTCACTCGAGGAAGGTTATGGTTTGAATTGGAGTTAAGACTCACTTTATGATATGTTTTTAATGAAATTGTGTAACTTATGACTGCTCTTCATACATGGTTGATTTATATATGATTTTCCCTATTATGCTTGTATGAATATGCTAAATGGACAAGAAGTGATAAATGAACTGAAGTGGCTAAGTATGAATAGCGTTTTGGATACTGAGTTTATTCTTGAGAAATAGGTCTGAGAGCCTAATTATGTAGATATTGTTATGGATACTTGATATGGAGAGGATACCACATTGTTATGGTACATGGACACCTAAGGTTCTGGCTAGTGGCAGAAATAACACCCATAGCATGTGTGTACACACTTTTACTCTTTTATTCTTATGTAGTATTTTCATAGTATCTATGGTAGTGAGTTTGGTTGTGAACTGAGATGAGACTAGGGTTACAGGCTATGGGAGTAGAGATTGAGGGGCATAGCGATATGCGAAGTAGTGGTTAAGTGTGACTACTACTTTTCCTCTCATGATGATATTCAGCTAATCGTGAACTTGAGATTGTTGTTTTTGAACTTGCACCAAAAAGACTATATGTTTGTTGATTACATGTTAAATGTTGGATTCCTGTTATTTGTGATATGTTTTACTATCTTCATATTATATTGTTGGGTTGACCTATGATACCTACCAGTACATAGTGTGTTGTACTGATACTACCTTGTGCTCTTCTTTTGTTGAGTGCAGACCGTGTTTCAGAGGCTGAGACACGACCTCGGCTAGAGTAAAGAGACCGATTGCAGATCCAAGGGTGAGCACTACTTTTCAAGGTACCATGGATCCTCCACGAGTTGTTGTCTTTCCTCCGGACAATGGAACTCTTTTATTTTACTATTTTTAGACATTGTTGGATATCTTAGACTACTTCCATTTAGAGTTTTGGACGATGACTTTCAGTTCTTGGAGATATATTAGTTGTTGAATTTTGCACTATTTTTATATTGTATTAGAGGTTTATTATTTATTTTAATACAGGCTAGTATTACTGTTTACTCCTCTAAAATTGATCAAGTCTAAGAGTTGGATTTGGGTTATTTGGTTCTCCCACCGGAGGGTTAGTGTGGGTGCCAATCACGGCTCATTTGAGTCGTGACAAAAATTATCTTTTTACTACTTTTCTTCAATTATTATTTAATTATTTTTGTAATATTTCAAATTTAAGAATCCTAAAATATATGGTAAGTTTTATAAATTAAAGAGTTCTAAAATATGTGATAATAGCAGAATATATGGTAAAAATTATTAGGAGAACAAATAATTAAGAGTCCCAAAATATATGGTAAGAAGAGAAGGAAAATATAATTAATGCACATGTAAATTAAAAAAGAAGAACACATTAATAACCCTAATTTCCTATTAAAGAAAAGCCACGTGAAATAATAAGGAATTTAATCCTTATAAGTCTAGAATTATGGAAAAATAAAAAGATATGTAAATTCTTATTCCCCTACTAGGATTAATCTGCTCCAGCACTCCATCCAAAGGTACACATATGGTTTTCTCAATTTTGATGGACATCATTTACAGACACACACACACACTGTATTCTCATATTGTTGAACTACTTCTCGGCAGTGAAGTTGTGAAATTGCTAACATCTTCACCCTATTTATTTTTCAGTAATAAGTCTTCTTTTATTATAGACTCAAAGGCTATTAATTTCACTCTCTTCATTCAAATGGTAAATTTCTCTCTGTTTTTTCATGATAGAATTTTTATGAGTTTCTATTTTTCTGTCGGCCAAATCTAATAGATTTTCTTTATTTTGTTTTATTTTTGCAGCATCTAGACATCTCATACAAGTATGATTTTGCTATTATTTTTTGTTAGATTATTCTTTGATTTAATTTTTATTATTATTTCTTGAGCAGGGGATCTATCAGAAACAATCTCATATCCCATAAAAGTAGTAATAGTAAGGAAGGGTAAGTTATGTATGCACGTATGTTATTGTTATTGTTGCAAATATTAGATGTGCTTGTAGGCTACTATAATGGCTAGGATTTCTCTTGGACGTCTACCTGCACATTCACCAACATTGAAAAGGTAGGCATCTCATCCTATCATTTGTTATATTTTCATATAGTTCGAAAGATGTGTACTTTCTTTTAACAAAAAATATATGTGTAGTTTGTATATTTGTTATTGTATTTTCATATAATTCTGAAGACACATACTTTCTTTTAACAAAACATGTGTTGTCTTGGTCGATTCTTCTACTAAAAAGTCCTAATATTTAGAAATTTAAAATTAATTAAGATTTTACCTTATATTAAATCTTTTCTAATTTAGATTATATAACATAACTACCTTTCTATAATGACCCTTTCGGCTATTCTCGTGTTTATGCCTTTTTTGTACTGCTACAACTTTTCTGTAGTGGTCCCAAGTCATTTATGACTTGCTGGGACCGGTGGTTCTGTGCCCTGGTCGTTCGTTTGGTCGTTTTGGCCGTTTGCCTATTTTAGAGCCTTCACTTAGAATATCATTGACTTTAGTCAACATTTTTGCTAAACATGCTCAGAATTGAATTTTGATAGTTCCGTTAACTCCAGAGCATGGATTTTGGTCTAGATGGACCCTGGGTCGGGTTCTGGGAGCTTTCGGTTTATTTTTGTCTAGGTTTTTATGTTTTATCCAAGTTGAACTTGAAAGTTTGACTTTGGTCAACATTTGGAGAAGATGGGCTTGGATGGAAATTTCGACCATTCTATTAGCTCCGGAATGTCGACTTTGGGCTAGGAGAACCTTTGGTTCGGGTCCCAGGGCTTCCAAACTTGTTTTGGGGTATTGAGTTTTGAGTTAGTTTTGGGCATGGGGCCCACTTTTCCTTAAAACGATCTTGGTTGGTAAATTTGTTTATTCCATTAAGTCCAGGATATTGTTTTCACTCAAATAGCTTTATTGGTTTGTGAGTATCGGGTTTCGATTGTGCCCGGAATGCCCCATAGAAGTTTAGAAAATTACAGATTTTTCAATTATGGGCCAGCTTTAAATAGTTGTTGGCAGCTTTATTTTCAGCTTTTGCTCTCATCTTCCCAACTCGTTTTCTCCATCATTTTTACACCAAATTCCTTCAAATCTTCACCTGCTCTTACTCATAACTTGGAGGAATAATTGTTATTGATCCGGGTGTGTTTCTTGACCTCGTGAATAGGTGAAATCTCTTGTTAACTTCTGTTAATTTTAACAAATTTCATTTATTAAATTCTTATTTTTCATGATTTTCAGCCTATTTCTTTCACTTCTTTTAACTCCAACTTCATTTTTCTCAACTCTAATTACTCAAGAACAGTGTGGGCTCGTGGAAATTCTCCAAATTGTCGTTAATCTCGCTCCTTTATCGTTGGTAAGCCTCTTCTTCTTCTAGCCTTGTTCTTTTCTTCAAGCTCAAAAACCTTCATGGTTGAGGCTCTTACAAGCTTGATTTTTCTTAGGTTAAAGCTGCATTGGAGAGCTTGATTGTTCGTGGTAGCTGTAGTTCCAGTCCGTGGTCAATTCTTGCTTCCAAATTGGTACATTTCTGCCCTTGAAAATCGCAATTCTTCACTTTTGTTCTCATGAATTAGTAGTACTTTGGAGTTGTTTTGAGCCCCAAAACTCTCACGATCCAATTTCTCAGGTCATGATGGCACCTAGAATCCCCCAGTAGGCGAACCAATCCTCATTGCCTGAAATGGTTAGTAATGGGCTATTACCTAACCAATACGCATAATAAGCATAAATAAGTGAAAGCAAAATATAAAGATAGACAAACTGGAAGCAAAAACCTGAATATAAACATAAAGAAACTACACCAACCCCAAGACTTGGTATCGACAGTACAGAAGCTTCTAATGGAATAAAAGTGCTAGAAGTAACAAAAGATAAACACAACTATCTCGAATGTATACAAGAGTAACAATACAATAAATGAGATGTAGACAAGCCCCGACCGTCAGGCGCTCACCCTGGTCTCGAATCTCCCAAAAGTTGCACGAGTCTCTAACGCAATCAATGGTGAAAGCTCGACTAATATCTGCACCAAGAAGTGCATAAGTGTAGTATGAGCACCAATTGCTAAGCAACCCGCCCAAGGATACTAATTAGAGTAGTTATAGTCTATATACACGGAGTCTAGATAGGGAAAACCATAACCTACCTGTCATTTGATGACTAGCTGGGGGACAGCGTCATCCAAGATTGAACTGCTCCGAGAATCTCCAAATTGTAAAACCACTATCAACACAATAATCTAGGCATTAACACAAGACTATCGTACCCATAATGCTATGAACATAACCGAGTCAAAATTTGGGACACAAACGGGCCCGTGGGCCTCGCAAGCCAAAACCGGAAATAAAAAACACACATGTATTCCTTACCATCCCGGAAGAACTTGTTCAAAATTTGAGCATAAACAGAAATGAAATGGGGCTCCAAGACAGCCTACCATGCAAGGATTTAAAGAGGGAAATCAAAAGGGGAAACGGGAATTAAAGAGAGAACTTACTCGTCTTAGAAGTCAATAAACGAGCTAGGATCAATGAAATAGTATCCCCCAATCAGTTGGGTTCAATAATGGTGAAATATGACGTATTTGGGGGTTCTTGGCTATGGAGGAACGGAGGTGTCATGTTTCGAGAAATGAAGATGGAAGAAGGAAAGCCAATTTAAAGCTGACTGCCTTGGACTTCGCGAACAAGGCCAAGGCGTCGCCTACACGAAGAACAAAATGGGCGGCTGGCCAAATGCCCTTCAGGAATGCGACCAAGGCCTACGAATGCGAAGAACAAAATTAGGGAAAATGAAATTTGCTCTATGCGAACGCGGCCAACACCCCGCATTCGCGATGAACAAAATGGGCTATGATAGCAACCGGCTGTCAAGGGAAGATTTTCACACTTTCGGTCCCCAGGAACGCATCTAGGGTCCCGCAAACACAAATGACCTGAGCTATTCGACTAGAAACGGTGTTTCGGATCTAATGGAATCAATGAAAATCCCATAGGAGGTCGATTTAATGAAAAATTGGCCCCACGCCCAACATCAACCTTTAGCCAACTATTTCCAAAACGGAACCCAATGGAAGAAATCAAGCCCGAAAACCTCGGGACCTGAATCAATGGCCCCTCTATCCTAAACTCGATGTTTTGGAGCTAACAGCACTGACGGAATTTCCATCCGAGGCCGTATTCTCTAAATGTTGACCAAAGTTAACCAAGCAAGCCCATTTGGCCTAAAAACACAGAACGAGAGAGAATTCCAAGATGAAAAGCTCTTGGATCCTGACCAAAGGTCCTACTAGACCAAAGTCCACGTTCTAGAGCTAATGGAACTGTCGGAATTCAATTCCGAGCATGTTTACCAAGAATGTTGACTGAAGTCAACGATTTTAAAAGCTTAAAGATCTAAAACAAGGAAGGGCCAAAAGACTAAACAAATGGCTCAGGCACCAAATACCGGTCCCAGCAAGCCATAAATGAATTGGGGCCACTACAGGCAAGCTCTAATGGTATGAGAAAAACATGCATAAATGACCGGAAGGGTCATTACATCATCCACTACTAAAAAGACTTTCATCCCCGAAAGTCAGGAAAGAAGGAAAGACTAGAGATTTAAAAGAACAGTGGATATGAAGCCTGCACTAGTCTCTCGGACAACTCGGGTAGCCTCCTTGACCAAACGGAACCCAATAGAACAGAACCAAGGAAGGCAACCAAGCCTAAACTCCTTGCTAGCCAAGCTAGAATCCAAACTCAAACTCTAAAACACCAAGGGTCTTCCAACCCAAACTGAACTTCAAGAATCTCAACTGGAAGGCACCGACACAACACCGAGACCAGAGAAGCAAGGCGACCAACACCTAGAACTCAAATCCTCGAAAGCATAACCAAGTTTACCAGAAAAGTCATCAACTCAAAACTCTAACTCATGAACCCGCTGATCTGCAAAACCCTTTTATTCTGAACTGAATTCTTTTTCACCATGAATAGGAAGATTCATGTAAGTCGGACACTCAAACCACCCTCGAAGCATCAACTGACACACTGGTCCATACTCCCCGCTTATACTTCACTATGAACGAAGCCATCCTTTTCACTCAACCTCCTTCCAAGCCAATCTATAACTTACTATCCTTTGACATCCAAAACACTATCCCAAAGCACATACTTGAAAACCGTAGTAGTTTTACCCCAACTGGCCACCGACCAACGGATGAATACCTCTACTAACATCAAATCTGATAACTGAACCCAATTGAACAACCCATCTGAACTCGACTGAAGCTTGCACATCCAAGTTATGAAAGGCATGTATGAATACCCTGTGTTGACAAAGAAACTTCCAAACTGTAGAACGACACCAACCTCGCTGAACTGGACCCAATCTGAATCAACTGAATATGAAGCCACTAGGCAAATCTGCCCAACAGACCCAAACTAGAACCAAGATCTTGCAAGGAGTGTGGTAAGCCTACCACGAAGTCCAAAATCACCAGCTAAGCTTCAAACTCTAAGAAGTACTGCTGCTACTTTGAATACTCAAACGCTATTCGGATTTGAACTTGCTTTACAAATCTTAACTCAGGAAAGAGTCTACCATACCACGAATATCAAGTCAGGACACCCCGCAGGCAAAGGAAAGGGTGTTTGAAGTCCCAAGTCACCATCTAGTTGTAGAAATTTTGTATAAACTATCAACTCACCTATTTGGCTCAAATCGACCCCTCTACTGTATCAACACACAAACCAACCATCTTGAAGCACATAACATACCGAACTTCTAGCCCATACTGGCCGAGTCTAACCAACATAAAACCTCATATAAAAGACAACCCTTGAAGACCCAACTAAATAAGTATTTCAAACTCTTGGTAATGAAGAAGATGATCAATCTCAAAGTACCATTAGAACTTAAAATGGACTCGCTAGCCTCAAGTCGTACAACCTGATCACACATAGCATACACCACTGCTGAATCTCGAACTTACACCACTGAGTCTATCCAACCATAGTAGAAGGAACCTCATACTATCTAGGACACTGCTGATATCTAGGATGTCCAACCTAGCTCAAAGGTTAGCCAAGGACTAGGTGTCCAAGGCCAACTATCATTCCATAACTGAAATAGGGAATCTAAGTTGCCCGAACTCATTGCCTTCTAACTCAAGGAACCGAAAATGAAAAGAACCAACCATGAACCATCCGAAGTAGTTTGCTAGCTCATGATTCTGAAATCCAACTTTAAAATTGCCAACCAAAGCCTTTGTCAAACCTGTATGCTGCCAATGAACCCTTAGGAAGCAAAGCCAACTAGGCTTTGAATAACAAGTCATCCAACCCATAGATGCTACTGAACCCCAAAGTGCTTGAAGGAAAAGCCACTACAATCTGTAAATGGACGGATCAAATCACCAACACACAACCCAAGAGAAACCTCTATCGTCACCTTAGTCAACCACTAAAACACATAAGCACAAACAAGAAGTCACCTTCCTCATTTTCCAACTAAAGAAACCTTTCCTTATCATATATTGACCCTTACAAACTCTTCCTCAATTTAAATCTGGAGCCATTTCCTTTGCTCCCAAACTTACATTGTCAAAACTCAACAAGGCAGGAGAAAATAGGTTGGATGCCCAACTCACCCAAAATGCTACGAATACAACTCAACTACGAGGCTACGGTCAACACTCAGCCAAAAATGCCATAGTCAAAGCTTAACCACAATACAGCAATCAAAAGCTCAACCAGGGAACTACGATCGAAATTCATTCCAACTAGAACTGGGGAGAAACAATAAGACAACCCAACCAGACAAGAACTGAAGAAGACTGTGGGAATAACCCACATACCTGCCAACCTCCTAAACCAACCAAATAAAGAGGTTCAATTCTAAACACCTGAGAAAACCAAGCCAATCAATGCACGCTAGCATAACCGACACCTCTCAACTTAAGACAAAAGCCCAAACTCTGGCACAACCATCAGTAACACCAAACCAACACAAGGACTTCAAGCAACGCTAGAAAATAGCCTAGGCATCAACCATCTAGGACTGCTCAAAAGGGAAAGACTCAACACAAATATAGAGCCACAGCGAAACAGGAAACAAAGCCAACCAGAAATACATTAACAAGAACTACCCACGAGCTACAACTCCGGGTAAAACACCTCACAAGGATAACTCACCCCCATCCACTACTAAGGAACAAACTACCAATAAAACAATGCATAAACACTATAACTCAGGTAGCCAAATAACTAAATAAGTAGCAAGTAGGCATATAAGCAAATAAATGATAGAAGGGAAAGAATCGCAATGCGAACAGGACTATCACAACTCAAATGTAGAAAAAGCCTAACCTGGAACAACAATATCAGGAACCTCAACCTCGGTCCCACCAATAGGGGCATCGGACTGATGGGGTCTAACACTGGTCGGAGTAGTCGAAGGTGAAGGCTCTGCCATTCATCGACAGGGGTAGTCTCTAGCATAATATCCCATCACCCCACAACTATAGCAACCCAAAGAATCCCTACTCTGATGCACGGTGCTTGTCAACTCTGGAGGGATACCTGAACCACCTGGTTGAAAGCCACCTCTAACCCTCTGGGGACTACCCTTACAACCCTGCACTCCACCTCTAGCCGGTGGCACTGAAGCCCTGGGAGATAACACCTGCTAACCCTGCTGACTGGAAGGTGGGATCTTGGAACAATCCCTAGCAAAGTTCCCATGACCACCACACTGAAAACAACTCCCACTAGGTACATATAGGCGAGGAGATCTCACTGAACCTGACTGGACACCATGGCCAACACAACCTGAAAGCGAACCTCGAAGAATCTGGCATGTACCATATCAACTAAGCTCAACATGCCCTGCACAACCACTCTTTGGAACCTGTGGAGAAACTGAAACCAATATGCTAGATAAAAAGCAACGGAACTGATCCCTAAAAGACAATCCCCTACCTTGAGTCTGAGAACCTCAGAAACTACCCTGACAATGGTGCTTCTTACTATTACCTCTATATGCCTCACGACCTAAACCCTCAACAGCCCAAGCATGATCAACTACCTAAAGAAAAGTCATCCCAACTGTAACCAAATGCTCGGTTGCCAAATGGAGCAGTGAAATCAAACCTCCAACAAAGCTCTGAACCCTATCAAACTCTGATGGAACAGTCTTAGCAGTACGCCTAACCATCTCGTGAAATCTTGCTTCATAGTCCAACACCGACATATAACCCTGTAGGAGAACGGGAATCTCAACCCTAGCTGAAGCACCACTCGTAGGACCAAGTACCAAAACACCCACTGAAGGACTCGGAGTCCTAGCCACGGTGTCCTGAAGAACTGGGGTAGCAATGAATCCAATTGGAGGTTAGGCCGACCCCACACCCCCTATCTGATGTGGTAAACTCTCTCCCTAAAGTCCTGGTGCTGACAGAAGCACTGAAGCAATGGGCACAGAAGCCTCACCCCCAACCACTGTCGAACTCGTCTTAGGCATCGGAGAAGGAATGAAACATTTGAAGTTTAGAAGTTAATAGAGCTAGGAACGCACGATAGGAGCCAAGAATATAGAACTCTTCCTAACAATGCCCTGTAGCTTCTCACAAATATGATATGGACGTCATCGTACTGATCCACGAGACTCTACTTAGACACTTGCTTATGTGCTACGACACTGGTGAACCTAGAGCTCTGATACCAAGCTGTCATGACCCAATTTCTCAGGTTATGAGGGCACCTACAACCCTCTAGTAGGCGAACCAATCCCCATAGCCTAGAACGGTTAGTAATGGGCTACTACCTAACCAATATGCATAATAAGAAGAAATAAGCGAAAGCAGAATATAAAGATAGACAAAGTGGAAGCAAAAACCTAAATACAAACATAAAGAAACTACACCAACCCCAAGACTTGGTATCAACAGTACAAAAGCTTCTAATGGAATACAAGTGCTAGAAGTAACAAAAGATAAGCACAACTGTCTCCGAATCTATACAAGAGTAACAGTATAATAGATGAGATATAGACAAGCCCCGAGCGTCAGGCGCTCACCTTAGTCTCGAATCTCCCAAAAGCTGCACAACTCTCCAATGCGATCAACGGCGAAAGCTCAACTAATATCCGCACCAAGAAGTGCAGAAGTGTAGTATGAGCACCAATTTCTAAGCAACAGGTACCCAGTAGGCATCATCGGCTGACTGAGCGCATATAAAATATAAAAGCCATAAAAATCAGAATACAAGAAGATAGTCACAAAAAACAAGGAGGAAGTACAAGAAAACTAGCACATGGAATAGTCAACCAAGAGTTACAAGTGTATCATGCTAGCACAAAAGATACACATACACAGAAACACAGGTGAAAGAAGGAAAAAGGATGCACTTGGGATCCTTGCAACAACAGTATATATAAAGAAAAATCAAAGACCGGTAACCTCAAAATATCGGAAGGAAGGAAAGCAAGCCAACAATTGAACTAGAAATCACATACTAACAAAAACATGCCTAAGACATCAAATACCAGATAAAGATAAACGTAGTCCACTTATAAGTCAAGCCTAAGATGGAATAACTAACCCACAAGTATCCAGATACGCTAAACAAGACCAGGATAAAACAGGAATCAAACTCCTTAATTGCTCATAAAGCTACACAATCAGAATCTTAGTAATATAGGACCCAGTAGCCCCTCAATAATCTCAGTCCCAAGGATAGTGCCTTAACAGGCTAAACCACTCATCCTATCAATACCAAAAGTCCAAACTAGCTCTACAAGATGACAGAAGTATTATGATCTACCTACAGTCCCAGTGGCCACCCATACAATCAAGGAACACAATCAAGTGAAAACAAACCCTCTGGCCGCCCATAAAACTGGAGCATACACTGAACACACAGCAAACAAGGGTGGAATCAGAGTGCCAAATGTATAATAATGATATAATGTGAAAGTAACTAGTATGTTACCCCTCAGGTACCTCAAAGGCCCATATAGAGGCAGGATCCATGGAAGGATTCTACCTGTGTACCTCTCCAATATTGTACACCCCTTATTCGGCACATGCAGCCCAAAGCCCCAGGTCCTAGATCGACAGGGTCCATGGAGGTCTACTCATAGACCATATACAAAACTGTGCAATCTCATATAGTAGCTCATACTCGAAACCTCGTAGTACATGCTCGAAATCAAACCGGGTTGAAAATAGTAGTAGTAATCTCAAAAGACCCTCACAAGGGGTTCCCAAAGTATACTAGGGTCTAAATCAGTGATAAAAGTCTCAATAACCCTCTCAAAGGGTGCCCAGAACATATCCGGGTCTAAATCAGTAATAAAATCAAGTCTAGTGCTCTGCTCTACCAAGCCTAGAATCAGTAGGAAAACCAGTGTGAAATCATCCAAATCTTGTTTTATCATCATCTATACCAAAAATGGGCCCCTGGGGCCATGCAAGGTTTAGAAAACTGTCTATAGTAGGCCCAAAGCCAAAACAGTGATAACACATGCAGGGAAAAACATTTTTCATAGATGATATGCTCGCAAACAATAGGGTAGCCCAAAGTGGTTCACAAATATTTCCTATCGGCCCTGCACAGGCTCAACAGCTCTACAGCAGACATAACCAGCCTAAAAGGATATCTCTATGTCTAGGACTCGCGGACATTCCAAAATAACCTACCATCTATGTTCTAGAATTAATACAAGGCCGTAGAGGACTACAATGGTAATATACAATACTACGCAAATACTACAAACAACATATAAAATAAATGTGCAAAAGGGCAGACAAGGTCTAAGGTACCAACATATAACGACCCGTCCAAGAATACTAATTAGAGTAGTTATTGTCTATATATGTGGAGTCTAGATAGGGGAAACCATAACCTACTTGTCATCCGATGACTAGTTGCGAGGATGGCATCGTCCAAGCTTGAACTGCTCCAGAAAGCTCCAAATGAAAAAATGAATTTCAACATAATAATCTAGGCATTAACACAAGACTAGCGATACCAATAATGCTATGAACATAACTGAGTCAAAATTCAGGTCACAAATGGTCCCGTGGGCCCCACAACCCAAAACCAGAAATGAAAAATACACATGTGTGTCTCACCATCCCGAAGCACATGCTCAAAATTTGAGCAGAAACGGAAATGAAATGGGGCTCCAAAATAGCCTACCATGCAAGGATTTAAAGAGGGAAATCAAAGGGGAAAACGGGAATTAAAGAGAGAACTTACCCATCTTAGAAGTCAATAAATGAGCTAGGATCGATGAAATATTATCCCCCAATCAGTTGGGTTCAATAATGGTGAAATATGAAGTATTTGGGGGTTCTTGGCTATAGAGGAACGGAGGTGTTATGTTTTGAGAAATGAAGATGGAAGAAGGAAAGGCCAACTTAAAGCTGACTGACTTGGCCTTCGCGAACGCCGCCAAAGCGTCGCCTACGCGAAGAACAAAATAGGCGGCTGGCCAAATGCCCTTCGCGAACACGGCCAAGGCCCATGAATGTGAAGAACAAAATTGGGGCAGATGGAATTTGCTTTATGCGAATGCGGCTAACACCCCGCGTTCGCGATGAACAAAATGGGCTATGACAGCAACCAGCTGTCAAGGGAAGATTTTCACACTTTGGGTCGCCAGGAATGCATCAGGGGTCCCACAAAAACAAATGACCTGAGCTATTCCACTAGAAACAGCGTTCCATATCCAATGAAATCGATGAAAATCCCTTCGGAGGTCATTTTAATGAAAATTGGGCCCCACGCCTAACATTAACCTTTAGTCAACTATTTCCAAAATGGAACCCAATGGCCGAAATCAAGCCCAAAAGCCTTGGGACCCAAACTAATGGCCCCTCTAGCCTAAACTCGATGTTCCAGAGCTAACAGCATTGACAAAATTTCCATCTGAGGCCGTCTTCTCCAAATGGTGACCAAAGTCAACCAAGCAAGCCCAACTGGCCTAAAAACATAGAACAAGAGAGAATTCTAAGCTGAAAAGTCTCCCGGATCCCGACCAAAGGTCCTACTAGACCAAAGTGCATGCTCCAGAGCTAAAGGAACTGTCAAAATTCAATTCCTAGCACGTTCACCAAGAATGTTGACTGAAGTCAATGATTTCAAAAGCTTAAAGCTCTAAAACAAGGAAAGGCCAAAAGACTAAACAAATGGCCCGGGCACCGAACTGCCAGTCCCAGCAAGCCATAAATGACTTGGGGCCACTACAAGCATACAGTACAAGAAAGGCGAACAAGTGTAAATGACCGGAAGGGTTATTAAAGAAACAAACTCTGTTTGCACTCAAATTTTGAGCATAGGTTCCTAAATTCACTGTAGACGTAATTGTGAATTTTATTTTCTATTTCACTGCGCGGGCCCCAAGGGTCATTTTTTGACTCGATTTTCGGCCTAATTTTTTGTATAGAAATATGGGTGTCGTTCTTCTTGTCTTGACACCTATATTATGTTCTTGATAGCGTGGAATCTTTCTGAGGATGTTCAGAAGGGGAAGGAACACGAGTGATGGTTCGTGTTTGCAGTTCGGCCCCAAGGTAGGTTATGGTTTAAACTCCTTAGACTTCACATATATAGATTAAAATTATAGTAGTGGGCATCCTAAGGTTGGGATTAGTAGTTGGTACCATAGACCTTGACCGCTTATTTTATATCCCATTCCTTTTCTTCCTCCGATGGTTGTAGTATTTTCTATAGATGATATTATCACCCTTGAAATCATGTGTGGCCTTGTTTGACTCTGAAACATAGATGGTGGATTATATGGGAATGTTTGTGAGTCCTGGGCATCGTTATTATTGTTATAGAGCTGGCTATTTATGTTGTAGAACGATTGGAGCCTATATAGGGCTGATAGGTTGATTATGGGCTGGGGGCCACTGTTGTGATTGTGTATACCATTCATCATGAATATAGAGAGAATTTCTTCATGATTTTACTATGGTTTTAGCTTTGGACCTACTATTGCTGAATTTCCAAACCTTGCAAGGCCCATGGGGCCTGTTTTCGGTGAAAATGATTGAAAAAGGGTTTTGGTACCATCTTAATGGATCTTTTTGGGGTAAGGGGGAATTAAAGGATGTTTTATCACTATTTCCACTTATACTAGACTCGGCGGGTTCGAGCGCTATACTTGTTTTACTATAACTTCTGGGGTGATGCTAGACTCAGTGGGGCCGTGCGCTAGGACTATTTAACTTATTGATTTAGACTTGGATATTCTCTGAGCAGCTTTACTTAGGGATTTTTGAGATTATGGGGCATCTAGTATGTTGGTTAGGGGCCTCCATGGACCTTGTCATTCTGGACCAGGGGTTATGTGTTGCGAGTATCGGAAGGGGGGTATACTGCATAAGAAAGGTATACGGGTGTGACCTTCTACGAATCCTGTCTTCTGGGCCTTATAGGACGCCGTAAGTGGGTAACATACGGTACTACTATCACTCTTGGCTTAGCATGGCATATCATATCATTCGTTTGTGTAAGGTACCACCCTAGTTTACTATTTGTTGATTATATGCTCCGGTAGTATGGGATGTCAGAGGGTTTCTCTTTACTTGTTTGTGTTCCTTAGGTGTATGGGCGCTCATGGGACTGTAGGTAGACTTATTGCTACTATTTCTCTCTATTGGTTCCTATTGTGGTTCTTATGACTTTGGATATTGTTAAGGTTAAACTTCGGCTTCCAGTTGTTGAATTCTTGACTTGAGATTGAGCATGTTTATTGTTTTCTTCCTGTCCTTCTCTATTCATTGAGGTTACTGGTATACCGCCTACTTTCTAAACTCTTCTTTATATACTTGTTGTTGCAAGGATCCCAAATACGTGTTTCTTTCCATCGCATGTGATGTGCATTCTTTTAGCTAGTCATATGTATAGTTCCTGCTTGTATTCCTTCTGTGCTAGCTTCCATGTATGTATTCATTGCCTTTTGTAACTAAGTTTTTTCTATTCTGCTTATTACTGCTCGTTTATCTTATATGTGCCCAGTCGGCCTATGATACCTACTAGGTACCAGTTTCTTTGCAATTGGTGCTCATACCATCTTCTGGTGCAGATCCTAATATGGGCCATCACTGCTAGATCATGGGATTCGTGCTTGGTGACCTTTTGGACTATCCAGACTGAGGGTGAGCTCTTGGAGACTGGAGCTTAGCTTTAGTTTATCTTTTGTATCATGTACTCTGTTACTACTCGAAGAAAGTTGTGTATATAATATTTTAGATGTTTCAAACTCCTTATATGTAGTTCTAGCTCTATACTATGATACTAGGTTTTGGGGTTTTGTTTTAGCTTCCGCATATGTATATATATTCATCTATCTACTTTCTTCAGCTTATTTCCTTTGCTTCTGCTTATTTATAACATTTTTCCGATAAATTGTTAGATGGTAGCCCATTACTAACCGTTCCAGGCTATAGAGATTGGTTCACCTACTGGGAGGTTGTAGGTGCCATCATGACCGATAAATTGGGTCGTGACAACTTGGTATCAGAGCCTAGGTCCAATGGTATCATCAGTATAGGAGCCAATGTCTAGTAGAGTACTGTGGATCGGGCAGAGACATTCGTACTCAATCTTTGGGAGGCTATAGTGACATCTTAGGAAATATGACTCTCTTATTTGCTTCTGTATCATGCGTAATCCTTAGGAGTTTTTTGAAATCTCACTTGTTCTCATTCATTCTTCCGTAGATGGCTCATACGAGATCATCTGCGTCGGGCAGAGACGAGCCTCCAACTCTAGCTAGGGGAAGGGGAGGTCATAGAGGTAGGGGTCGAGGATGTCCCTGAGCAGCGGCATCTGCTAGAGTTGAGATAAGGCCAGAGCATAATCATGAACTAGAGTTTGCTCTCGAGTAGAAAATGGACCAGGGGCATCCCAGGTACCGCAAGCTCTAGTTCTATCTTCAGCCCCAGCTCGGTCTTCAGATATTCAGGGCTTACTATTACAATTATTGGGTATGATTGGAGAGCAGCCTTCTAAGGCAGCACATACATCTGCTCAGAGGGAAGCCCTGGGTGCACCGAGTTCAGGAGCGCAGCCTGTTACTGTGACTCCTCGTGCTGAGGTTATTCTTGTCCCATCAGTTGCACAACCTCTTGCTCCCCACCCAGCTATGACAGAGATGGAGTAGAAGACGTTGCATAGATTCTTGAGATTGGCACCTCTGAGGTTTCCTGGTACTTCTGGGCAGGACCCCCATGACTTTATTACTACTTATGAGGAGATATTTCACCATCTGGGTTGTTGGAGACTCACGAGGTTGGCTATACTATATATCAGCTAGAGGGCCCAGCAAAGTTATGGTGGAGGGCCCAGGTTACTTGCAGACCATCATCGTTACCTCCTTTGACTTGGTTCGAGTTTTATAAGGCCTTTATGGCCAAGTTCTTACCTCAGAGAGACAGAGAGAGGTGGAGAGAGGAGTTCACCAGACTTACTCAGGATACCATGACCGTCTCAGAGTATGAAACCACTTTCCATCAGCTTGCTCCATTTGGGGCTATGATTATGCCTACTGCATCTGACAGAGTTCGTAGATTTGTTTGGGGGGTACGAAGAGAGTTTAAAGAGCCTGTAGAGATATTGGTTGCTGGTGGTCAGTCATTTTAGGCTATTGCGGACTATGCCTATACAGTAGAGGACTCACGTCATCATGACATCGAGGCCAAAGATAAGAGGCCTCAACATCAAGGTAGCTATAGTGGTTCTCATTATGATGGTAGGGGTTTAGGCAAGTTGGGCTGAGGTCATCAGCCGCACAGGCACCACAGTCAGTTTAGTCGACTAGTTCAGGCTTCACTTCAGCCTTCTAGTTCTCAGTTTGAGCAGGGTCAAAGCAGTCAGCGTGGTCATAGTGGTCATTCTTCGAGAGATACTACGTCTGGGGCATCAGGCCGAGGTGGCCACACAAGTTCAGTGGGTTCATCTCGACAGGGTGGGCTGTCAAGGCCTTGCTATAAGTGTGCAGTCAGCGGTCATTTTGCTAGAGATTGCCCCTAGCGGGGTACAGTTCAGTAAGTTGCTCTATCGGCTCAGCCTATTTGCTCAGTTATGCCACTAGCTTAAGGAGGTGGTGGTCAGGGTAGAGGTGGTGACCCACGAGGTAGGATAGGTGGTAAGGATGGCGGTCAATTAGGTGGTGGTAATCGTCAGTTCTATATGGTGTTTGGGAGGCCGGAGGTAGAGGCCTCGAATGTTGTGATCACAAGTACGATTTATGTATGCCATCGACCATCTTATGCTTTATTTGATCCTGGATCTACATGTTCATACGTATCTGCCTACTTTGTGCCTTGTTTAGGGTTGGCTAGTGAGCTGTTATCTGTTCATGTTTCTGTTGCAAACCCAGTAGGAGATTCTTTAGTAGTGGATCAGATTGTGAGATCTGGCATGATATCTGTTGGTGATTTGGAGACTTAGGGTGATTTGATGATACTTCATATGTTAGATTTTGATATGATACTGGGCATGGACTGGTTATCCCCTTACCGTGCAGTCTTGGATTATTATGCTAACACCGTTACCATCGTCGTGCTTGGTGTATCCCCGGTTGTGTGGCAGGGTTCTGTTAGCCACTCGTCGTCTGGGATCATCTTTTGTCTTCGAGCTAGGAAGCTAATTTTGTGAGGGTGTTTGGCTTACTTAGCATATGTCCGAGATAATAGTGCTGACCCTTCTTCCCCTGAGTCTGGTCCTGTGGTTAGAGACTTCCTAGATGTGTTCCCTACCGACCTACCAAGCCTTCCACCTAAAAGAGATATTGATTTTGCTATTGAGTTAGAGCCGGGCACCAGGCCCATTTCTATTTCTTCTTACCGTATGGCCTCTGCTAAGTTGAAAGAGCTTAAGGAGCAGCTCTATGATTTGTTAGCTAAGGGGTTCATTAGACCGAGTGTGTCTCCTTGGGGTGCTCCTGTTCTATTTGTTAAAAATAAGGATGGGTCAATGCGGATGTGTATTGATTATCGGCAACTGAATAGGGGTACTGTGAGGAATGGGTATCCGATACCGCATATTGATGATTTGTTTGATCACCTCCAGCGTTTAGCCATTTTTTGAAAATAGATTTGAGGTCAGGCTACCATCAGTTGAGGATTAGGGCATAGGACATCCCTAAGACAGTATTCATGACACGTTACGGCCATTATAAGTTCCTGGTGATGTCTTTTGGGTTGACTAATTCCCCCGTAGCTTTCATGGATCTGATGCACAAGGTGCTTAGCCCGTATTTGGACTCCTTTGTGATAGTCTTCATAGACGACATTCTAATATACTCACAGAGTATAGATGAGCATGAGCAGCACTTGAGGATTGTACTCTAGACTTTGAGAGATCATCGGCTTTATGCCAAGTTCTCAAAGTGCGAGTTTTGGCTTGAGTCAGTTGCATTCCTAGGAAACTTGGTGTCTAAGGATGGGATTAGAGTAGATCCGAGTAAAATTTTAGTGGTCCGTGATTGGCCTAGACCTACTACTCCTAATGAGGTTCGCAGCCTTGTTGGGTTAACCGGGTACTACAGACGGTTCGTAGAGGGGTTTTCTTCCATAGCAGCTCCTTTGACTAGGCTGACTAGGAGGGATGTCCCATTTCAGTGGTCAGATCAGTGCAAGGATAGATTTCAATTGCTTAAGGCCTTGTTGAGTTCAGCTCTTGTATTGACTTTGCCGGTTGAGGGTTAGAGTTTCTCCATGTATTATGATGCTTTTGGGGTTGGTCTTGGTTGTGTGTTGATGCAGCAGGATCGTGTGATTGCATATGCATCGAGGCAGCTGAAGGTTCACGAGCGTAACTACCCCACCCATAATTTGGAGTTAGCGGTGGTAGTTTTCACACTAAAGATCTGGAGGCACTGCTTATATGGAGTTCATTGGGATATATTCATCGATCACCGTAGTCTTTAGTACATTACGAGTAAGCGAGAGCTGAACTCGAGGCAGAGAAGATGGATTGAGTTACTGAAGGACTACGATTTCACTATTTTGTACCATCTGGGCTAGGCAAATGTAGTAGTGGATGCCTTGAGTCAGAAGGCTGTGAGTATGGGCAGTCTAGCTTCACTTTCAGTTTTTGAACGACCGTTGGCCTTGGACATCCAGTCTTTGGCTAACCGCTTGGTTAGGCTTGATTTGTCGGATCCTAGTCGAGTTTTTGCCAGTGTTGAGGGTTGGTCTACTCTTGTTGACCAGATACAGAGCTGTCAGTTTGAGGATCAACGATTGTGTGACCTTCGAGATCAGGTTGTTCAGGGTGAGGCCAGCTGGGTTACTCTAGATTCAGATGGGGTTCTGAGGTTTGGTGGTCGACTTTGTGTTCCGAGGGTTGGTAATTTGATTTAGTTGATACTATATGACGCACATTGTTCTAGATATTCCATTCATCCTGGTGCGGCAAAGATGTATAAATACTTGAGACAGCTTTACTGGTGGAGTGGTATGAAGTGAGATGTAGCAGAGTTCATGTCTCGGTGCTTGAACTATCAGCAGGTGAAGTTCAAGCACATGAGACTTGGTGGGTTGATGCAGCGACTTCCCATTACTGAGTGGAAGTGGGAAGGGATTACTATGGATTTCGTGGTTAGTTTGCCTCGTACCTCCAGGGGTTTTGATTTTATTTGGGTGGTTGTAGATCGGCTGACTAAGTTAGCCCATTTCTTGCCATTTCAGACTTCTTAAAGTGGTGAGAGGTTAGCTCATATCTATATTCGTGAGGTTGTTCGGTTGCATGGGGTCCCAGCTTCTATCATTTTAGACTGCGACACTAAGTTCATATCTCAGTTTTGAAGAGTTATTCAGTGAGATTTGGGTACAGAGGTTCAGCTTAGTACTGCTTTCCACCATCAGACAGATGGCCAGTCCGAGAGGACCATCCAGATCCTGGAGGACATGCTTCGAGCCTGTGTTCTTGATTTTGGAGGTTCTTGGGATCAGTTTATGCCTTTGGCCAAGTTTGTGTATAATAATTACTTCCATTTTAGCATTGGCATGGCACCCTTCGAGGCATTGTATGGTAGGCATTGCAGATCGTTGGTTGGTTGGTTTGATGGATTGGAGTCCAGGCAATAAAGTACTGATTTACTTTGGGACTCCTTAGACAGAGTTAGGGTGATTTAGGATAGACTTCGAGCTACTCAGAGTAGGCAGAAGAGCTACGCTGATCGTAGACTTCATACCTTGGAGTTCAGTGTTGGTGAATTGGTATTCCTCTGTGTGTCACCCATGAAGGGTGTGATGAGATTTGATCGGTGGGGCAAGCTTAGCCTCAGGTATATTGGACCGTTTGATATCCTCCAGACAGTTGGTAGTGTTTCCTATCAGTTAACCTTGCCTCTGATGTTTTCAGCTATGCATCCGATGTTTCATGTTTCGATGTTGAGATGGTATGTTGTAGATGAGTCTCATGTGTTGCATTGGGAGTCAGTTCAGTTGGATGAGAGCTTGTCCTTTATCGAGGAGCGAGTTGTTATATTGGCCAGAGATGTGAGGAGGTTGAGTCTAGAAAGATTCCTATTGTAAAATTTCAGTGGAGGCATAGTCCAGTCGAGAAGGCTACTTGGGATACTGAGAGAGATATGCAGGCCCAGTATCTGTAGTTGTTTGAGCATTCAGGTACCTCTTTCTTCTTGACTTTTGAGGATGAAAGTCCTTTTTAGTAGTGGATGATGTAATGACTCTTCTAGTTATTTTAACATTTATGCCTTCTTTGTACTGCTAGAGGTTTCCTGTAGCGGCCTCAAGTCATTTATGACTTGCTAGGACTGGTGGTTCGGTGCTCTGGTCGTTCGTTTGGTCGTTTTGGTTGTTTGCCTGTTTTAGAGCCTTAATTTATAATATCATTGACTTTGGTCAATATTCTTGGTAAACATGCTCGGAATCAAATTCCGACAGTTCCTTTAGCTCCAGAGCATGGATTTTGGTGTGGGTGGACCCTGGGTCGGGTTCTGGGAGCTTTCGGTTTAGTTTTGTCTAGGTTTTTGTGTTTTAGCCAAGTTAAACTTGAAAGTTTGACTTTGGTCAACATTCAGAGAAACAGCCTCGGATGGAAATTCCGTCCACGCTATTAGCTCTGGAATGTCGACTTTTGGCTAGGAGAACCTTTGGTTCAGGTCTCGGGACTTCCAGACTTGTTTTGGGGTATTGAGTTTTGAGTTAGTTTTTGGCATGGGGACCACTTTTCCTTAAAATGATTTCCATTGGTAAATTACATGATTTCATTGAGTCCGGAATATCGTTTCCACTCAAATATATCTATTGGTTTGTGAGTATCGGGTTCCGATTATGCCCAGAATGCCCCGTAGAAGTTTAGAAAATTGCAGATTTTTCTATTGCGGGTCAGCTTTAAATAGTTGTTGGCAGCTTTATTTTCAGCTTTTGCTCTCATCTTCCCAACTCGTTTTCTCCACCATTTTTACACCAAATGCCTTCAAATCTTCACCTACTCTTACCCATCACTTGGAGGAATAATTGTTACTGATCCGGGTGTGTTTCTTGGCCTCGTGAATAGGTAAAATCTCTTGTTAACTTCCGTTAATTTTCACAAATCTCATTCTTTAAATTCTTATTTTTCACGATTTTCAGCCTATTTCTTTCACTTCTTTCAACTCCAACTTTATTTTTCTCAACTATATTTACTCAAGAATAGTGTGGGCTCGTGAGAATTCTCCAAATTATCGTTAATTTCGCTCATTTATCATTGGTAAGCCTCTTTCTCTTCTAGCCTTGTTCTTCTCTTCAAGCTCAAAAACCTCCATGGTTGAGGCTCTTACAAGCTTGATTTTTCTTGGGTTAAAGCTGTGTTGGAGAAGATTGATTATTCGTGGTAGCTGTAGTTCCGGTCCATGGTCGATTCTTGCTCCCAAATTGGTATATTTTTGCCCTTGAAAATCGCAACTCTCCACTTTTGTTCTCATGAATTAGTAGTAATTCGGGGATGTTTTGAGCCCCAAAACGAACTCCATTTGCGCTAAAATTTTGAGCATGGGTTCCTAAATTATCCGCGGACATAATTGTGAATTTTATTTTTTATTTTGCTGCACGGGCCCTGAGGGTCATTTTTTTACCAGATTTTTGGCCCAATTTTCCGTATAGAAATATGGGTGTCGTTCTTCTCTTCTTGACACCTAGATTATGTTCTTGAAGGAGTGGCAGCTTTCTGAGGCTGTTCGGAAGAGGAAGGAACACGAGTGACGGTTCATGTTTGCAGTTTGGCCCCGAGGTAGTTTACGATTTAAACTCTTTAGACTTTGCATAGATAGAATAAAATTGTACTAATGGGCATCCTTAGGTTGGGCTTACTAGTTGGTACCACAGACCTTGACCACTTATTTTATGTCCCATTCCTTTTCTTCCTCCAATGGTTGTAGTATTTGCTATAGATGATATTATCACCCTTGTGGTCCTGTGTGGCCTTGTTTGACTCTGAAACATAGAGTGCTTTATATGGGAATGTTTGTGAGTCTCGGGCATCGTTATTATTGTTGTAGACCTGGCTATCTGTGTTGTAGAACGATTGGAGCCTATGCAGGGCCGATAGGTTGATTGTGGGCTGGGGGCCACTGTTGTGATTGTGTATATCATTCATCATGCATATAGAGGGAATTTCTTCATGATTTTACTACGGTTTTAGCTTCGAGCCTACTATTGCTGAATTTCCAAACCTTGCATAGCTCGTGGGGCCCATTTTTGGTGAAAATGATTGAAAAATGGTTTTGGTACCGTCTTAATGGATCTTCTTGGGGTAAGGGGGAATTAAAGGATGTTTTATCACTATTTCCACTTATACTAGACTCGGTGGGGTCGAGCGCTAGACTTGTTTTACTACAATTTCCGGGGTGATGCTAGACTCGATGGGGCTATGCGCTAGGACTATTTGACTTACTAATTTAGACCTGGATACTCTCCGGGCAGCTTTACTTGGGGATTTTCGAGATTGTGGGGCATCTATTATGTTGGTCAGGGGCCTCCATGGACCTTGTCATTCCGGACCAGGGGCTATGTGCTGCGAGTGCCGGAGAGGGATATACAACATAGGAGAGGCATACGGGTGTGACATTCGATGGATCCTGTCTTTTGGGCCTTATAGGACGTCGGAAGTGGGTAACATACGGTACTACTATCACTCTTTGCTTAGCATAGCATGTCATATCATTCATTTGTGTAAGGTACCACCCTTGTTTGCTGTTTGTTGATTGTACGCTCTGGTAGTATGGGACGCCGAAGGGTTTCTCTTTACTTCTTTGTGTTCCTTGGGTGTATGGGCGCCCGTGGGACTGTAGGTAGACTTATTGCTACTATTTCTCTCTATTGGTAACTGTTGTGGTTCTTATGACTTTGGATATTGTTAAGGTTAAACTTGGGCTTCCAGTTGTTGAATTCTTGACTTGAGATTGAGCATGTTTATTGTTTTCTTCCTCTCCTTCTCTATTCGTTGTGGTTACCGGTATACCACCTGCTTTCTAAATTCTTTTTTATATACTTGTTGTTGCGAGGATCCCGGGTACGTGTTACTTTCCCTCGCCTGCGATGTGCATAACTTCCGTGTATGTATTCATTGCCTTCTGTGACTAATTATTTTTTATTCTGCTTATTACTGCTCTTTTATCTTATATGTGTCCAGTCGGCCTATGATACCTACTGGGTACCGGTTGCTTTGCAATTGGTGCTCATACTACACTCTGCATCTTCTGGTGCAGATCCTAATATGGTCCATCGTTCTAGATCCTGAAATTCGTGCTTGGTGACCATTTGGACTATCCAGACTAAGGGTGAGATCTTTGCGATCGGAGCTTAGCTTTAGTTTATCTTCTGTATTATGTACTCTGTTACTACTCGGAGACAGTTGTGTATACATTATTTTGGATGCTTCGTACTCCTTATATGTAGTTCTGGCTCTATACTATGATACTAGATTTTGGGGGTTTTGTTTAGCTTTCGCATATGTATATATATTACTGTATCTACTTTCTTCAGCTTATTTTTCTTGCTTCCGCTTATTTATAACGTTCTTCCGATAAATTGTTAGATGGTAGCCCATTACTAACCGTTTCGGTCTACGGGGATTGGTTCTCCTACTGGGGGGTTGCAGGTGCTATCATGACCGAAAAATCGGGTCATCACACTTTCATATTAATTTTTTTTAATATAAGCTATTTTATATATATATATATATATATAAGGAATAGAAGCTGTGAGAAAAGAAAATTCATATCATTTGCAACGCATGAAGGATCTTAGCAAAAAGTCATTCACCTATATTATAATTTAATATTATATTTCACATTAGACATAACAGTTATTTAATTATTTTTCTTAATACTTTTTGTATACATTATCTATTAACTGACATTATATACTCGTGTAATGCACGTACACTAAACTAGTTATACTAAAAATGATGTCCATTTTTACTTGTTCAATTTAAAAATCAAGAAATAATTTTCTATTTTTACCTATTTTACCCTTATTATTAAGTAGTCCTTCCGTCTTAAAATATTTGTCTTATTTTTCATTTATGCATCACTTAAGAAAATATTAAGTAGGAGGGGTGTTTAACTATTTTACCCTTATATGTGTTTTAAAATATAATCTCTTTTCATTGAATATTTACTCTATTTATGTGTCAAAACAATTATTACTGAGGATAAAATGGAAAAAAATAATTAATGTTGTCTTGAACTTCTAAAATAACAAGTAATTTAAAATATATATTTTTAGTAAAGACGATAAATATTTTGAGACGGAGAGAGTACTATTCATTTTCCAACACTTAGAAGACTCATTATAATTAGGGGTGATAGTAATATTATCATTTTATTCATGGAAAAGGATATAACTGAGCTAAAAATAGAATCAGAGGGGTATTTTTAGCAAAATATGTGGATGAGGGTATATTTAGACCTTTTACAATAGTTTTGGGGCATTTTTTGTTCCTTTACCATTATATTTTGTTGCTTCTTAAGGAGTGTGTCAAGTCAAACATGGACTGAAGGATTATTTGTTAGTCTCTCCATTTTAATTTATATGATGTAGTTTCCCAGGGTAGGGAGTTTAAGAAATATGAAAAAACTTTGCAATGTTCTAAAACTACCCTTAAAATAGATGAACTTTTAAATAAAAGAGTACATCTTTTGTGATTTTTTGTCAATTAAGTGGAATCAAACATGTGTAAAATGTTAATAGTGTCATTAAATATTTTTCAAATAAGAAAATGCGTCATATTTTTTGGAATGACTAAAAAGAAAAGTGTGTCACATAAATTAGGACAGAAGGGTAATAGTTTATTTTACTAAACTAATATTATTAATTATATTTTGAAAGTTTAAATTCGACTACTATACCTTATGTAGTTATTTAATGATAAGGATATTATTGAAAGAAAATAATAAATTCCTTTTGATTTGCAAAAATTGACAAGTAAGAAGAAAAAATATTTTTTAGTGTAAGGGTCAAGTAAAATAAAACTAAGAGAGTAGTACTTGTATGGGGGGGAAATAGGGCCTAGTAAAAAGAATTAACCGAATCGGAACGCGGAGTAAAATCAACACTAAAGGAGTGATTGCCTCGATCCGTAGAAATGGAGAGGAATCACTCCAGGTATGCCAAAATACTCCTCGACACTCGTGTGAGTAAGGTTGTCATGCGATCGAGCATCATGTAGGGGCTTCACCCGCGAAAGATTGTCTTACATCTAAACATCTCCATAATGACCCTCGGAAGGTCAACAATCAATCTCGAGTCGTGCGTCCACCTACCTTAATCAGATTCAGGCAAAGTGCCAGATCGTAGGCACGTGCTATAAGATAGCCTTTCCAATGCTAAATGTGTAGCCGTTTCACATGGAGATGACGCTTTGACTTTTGTGGCCTATGAAATAAGGCTCTGAGGAGAATATAGGGCATCAAACAATTTCGAAAAACCACATATTAATCTTTTTATCAGCTGCCCTCATAGTATCCTTGAAAGAAGGCTTCAAATCTCCCCCTCTCTAATCTTTTTTCCCTTTTAATAGATTATATTTATGTATTTATCCACCACAGTATTGTTTTGTCCTAAAAAAAGTCAACTTGATCAAACTTAATTCACTTTTCTTTAACCCCTTTATACAAATTCTAATATTAACCACAATGACGATTTTTTCTAGAGAAAATGCATAAAGTCCCTCCTAAAGTTGGACGTGATTTGGATGTAGACACCTAAACTTTACAATGGTCCTATTACCCCACTCAATAATTTTAAACTGATATTATTGCATTTGTTTTGGCCACCTGTCATAGAGAGTGCATGCACTCTCTTAAGGAGAGTGAGGAACCGAAAAAAAGATTAAAATTTTATTTTTATAAATTTCTCTTTTTAAAATATATTTTTCTCTTTTTTTGTTATTTTAATTTTTTTATTTTCTTTTTCTCTTTCTTCTCTAGTTTGTTGCCACCATTTTTTCATCTCCATTAGGCACACCCATCACCCCCACCCCCACCTCACCCCACCCCAAACCCACTTTCGATTTCATCATTTCTTCACAATTTCATTCACCTTTTATTATTATTATTTTAATCATATTCACTTTAAAATCTGAAAAACAAATCTTACATTTTGAATAATTTTATAAAATTTATTGAATTTCAAGATGATTAGGAGACAATATTTAATTTTTATTTGAAATTAAATTCAACTCCTTACAAATTTTGGGGAATTCGTTGATTCTTTTCAAGATTTTCATTTTCAATTTTGCTAAAGTTATATTAAAAAAAATTAATGATATTTCATAACTTTGAATTTGTTCAAAACAAATAACGAAAGAATGTGGAAGAAAAGAAGAAGCACGTTCTATAAAAAGAATGAAGAAGAAGTCTTTATTTATATTTTAAAAAAGGGAAGGTTAGTTGTTGTAGAAGAAAAAAGAATGGAGGAAAGAATATGGGGGAAATGGTTAGTGAAGAAGAAGCACATAGAGGGGTGGGTGGGTTGTGGAATAGAAAAATTATAAAGTTAAAAGAAAGAAAAAGAAAAATGATTTTAAAAAAAATAAATTAACATGTGTCGATTGATGATTGGGGCGTAACTAACATTTACTTTTAAAAATTGGGGCTGACCCGAAATGAATGTAATAATATCAATTTGAAATTGTTGAGTGGGGTAATAGGACTCCCATAAAGTTTAGGTGTCTACATCCAAATCACGTCCAACTTTAGGAGGGACTTTATGCATTTTCTCTTTTTTCTATAAACAGTTTGGCATCGTCTATGGGGAATAAACAACTATGGTGTTATTTTGATCTTTTGTATTAGCTCAGTGTTGAATTATCAAGGCATGTTCGCTGGAAAGATTCTACCATATTTGTGACTTAATTAACATTATGAACTTCGATCGATTCTCAATGCAATGTCCCTTTGTCCATGAATTTTCTACAATCGACAAAATCTATGGACATGTAAGGATCGAAAACTCCTCAGGGACGAGGAAGAGAATGAGAACTAGAATGGAAGTTTAGCCCGTATCTATCTCAAAATTAACCAGATAAAGAAATAAGCCTCGACGACTCCAAAGACAAAGGAGTCTAAGAAAGTACATGTGGATGTGTATTGAGGGAAAGCCCCATCTTTGTTGCACCTAACCTGAACTAACCAACAGATTGTCAAAAATATTAGAGGACTCTTGAGAGACAAGACACAAGGATCAATTCAAGGCCTGACACCTAAAGGTCATGGGTAACGCTTTGGCAGAAGTTGAAGGTGGGAGCAAACTAGTTCCCACACTACCAATGTTAAAAGCCACCCAGGCCTCATGATAAGTCGATAATCTACCAATTTATTAATTCTTTAATCATGAATTATTGCTATTTTTTTATGAGATTTAGAGGTTCTTATGGACTTTATTGATATGAATGTAGGTACTTTTGATCGGAAGTGGAAAACAAGGAAATAGACCCAAAAGAGCTTGAAAAAAGTTAAAGTGTGACCAAAAGAGATGAAGAATTTGTCGTGAGGTGCGGCCGCCGTGCGGTGTGCACAACCCTTGGTGCGGTCCTCACCTCCCTCCGCATGATGATCAAAAGTGAAAGAAGATTCTGCTATGAGGTATGTCCACCGTGCGACACGCACAACGGCTGGTGCGATCACACCTCATTTCGCATGAAGCCCGAACATCAGCTGAAGTCACTGATCCACTGGAGTGTAGCCGTGTGACCCACATAGTGGCTCGTGTGACTGCATGTCATGCCGCACATCGTGTCACACATCTCTCAAAGGGCAATTTTGTCTATTATTAAGTGACAATTTAGGAACATTCTAACACCCAATTTGGGCATTGTACTCAGGAGTTTTTTATAATTTTTCATAGTTTTGAAAACTTTGAGTAGTATTGAACAAGTTTTTCTCTCCTAAGGAAAGATAGAGGGTTTTACTCTATTCTCTCCATCTTCAACCTTGGATTCACTATTTTTGTATTATTGAGCTTGGATATTGGTTATTAGCTTCTTTAATGAAAGGGAAATTGAACTACCCCTTTGGTATCTTCTCTATCCTTTAGCATGAGGGGAAAGTCTCCTTGTCTAGGAGTGTGTTGATGATGGTGTTTGAAATTGGGTATGGGTCTTGTTTAAATGTGCTTATAATTGCTAAATTAATATGGGTCTAGTGAATTCTCCGTGTTTTAACTCTAAAATTAATGGTTGCAAATATTAATTGAAATTACTTGATTGTGTTCTTGCTTAAGAAAGAGGTTCATAATTTTGAATGAGAATTTACTAGTGGGTACTTGGGATTTCTATTTAGGTTGAGGCTATAAATAGCTCAATTCGCTGGAAAACACCCATTTAAGAGTCTAAGCTAGAAATAGTGTGACTTTCCCAAGCCTAAAATTGGTTGGTTATTATTGAAACCATGGTGCTTGAACAAAGACCATCGGAAATATAATTGTTGGAATAAAAGATTGACATTCATAATTAAAACCAATGCTATCCATGTCATTTAATGAGAATTTGCATAATTAAGCTTGTACCTTAACTCATGCTTAAGTCCCATCGAAAACATACCCCTAGTCGTCCTCTCTCTTGATACAATCTCATATTTACTTTATTTACTTTTGGAATTGCAATTGTGATAGATTCTCAATTCCCTGATTTCCCCCTTTTTACTTTTATTGTTGTTTGAATATTGACTTTATTGGTGATTGATATACGACAATATTATAGGCGAATCTATCATTTCTCTATTGGATCAAACCCGACTCACATTGGGAATTATAAAAAAAAATTGCTCTGATGATCGATATCACCTTCGTATGGAGATTGTTACTTGAGCGTTATCAAAAATGGTGTTGTTGCCGGGGACTTAGTTTTGAGTAGCCTTTTGATTGACGTTTGAAATCACTTTGTGAGTTTTTACTATGTTTGTTGTTTTTGACTGTTTGAAAAGGTCACATACATAAATCTCTCAAGCACCGCTGCCGAATACTTCTTACTCGGCCCATTTGCACTTGAAAAGGTGACTGTAGTGGACAAAAAGTCAAATATGTGGGAAGCCGAGGAAGCAATGGGTGCGACCTCTGCTAAAATTATTGATGAATGGAGGAGGAATGGTGCGAAAGGGGATAGAGAGCTATCACTCGCTAAGACATTTCTTGAATTCATAACCATGAGTGTGGTAAGTCATCCGTGTGAGATGGTTAACACCGTTGGTGTTCTTGGGGTTGTGAACTTAGTAGAAGAGGTGGATTGTCCTAGTGAAAATAACGAAGAGACATTGTTTTCAAATCATGAGATGGGTTCCCATGAAAGTCTCCAACAAGCGAGCCCAAGTATAGGGAGACAATATCATGGGAATCAAGGTTGGAGCATAAAGAATGATGGTAACTTGGTTGAAAATATGCTTATGAGAGTGCTAGAAAAGGTGGAGTCCACTGGCAAAGGCATCAAAGAGTTGAGATATGATCTCGGAAGTTTGGCTCAAACTGTGCACTCACACTCCGTCGTCATCAAATGACTCGAAGAAAGAATGCAATGGCTCACCTCCCAATTCACATCTGAGAAATTAAAGAGGGATGAAGGAATAGATTAAATGAGAGGCCTAGCTGACTCCATGGAGATTGCGAAGCCGAATCTGAGTGAGCTTAGAAACAAGAGGGCTTGGGGAAATTGCTTATCAAAACCTCTAGATCATCGGAAAAAGGTGCCCAAGGTTTGCAAGCCCTTCCCAAAATGTCCACCTCATTTCCCTCAATGATTGTTGTAAGAGAAATACAAAGAACATCCGGGAGAATTTGAATCAATATTGAGAAAAATCATCGTCAACATTCCATCGAATGATGCCTTCAAAAAGATGCCCGAGTATGCCAAGTTTGTAAAGGATATGTGCACTACGACTAACTTCGGAGATTATGGAGTCGTTAATATGTCACCCCAAAGTAGTGTGTTATTATTAGGGAGATCCGTTATTGATGAGGTGACTCCAGGTGTTTTCACTATTTGTGACGGGAATGGGGTGCATAGATCAACAAGATTGGTGTGTGATGAAAAAGCAATTGTGAACTTGATATCGCTTGCCACCTTTAAAAGGTTGGAACTTGGACAACCCACCTTCACACCAATAAAATTACTCATGGTGGACTCATGGATGAAATTTCCTATAGGAATTAGCTATGATATCTTGGTGAAAGTGGGTAAGCTTGTATACCCTATGGACTTTGTTATACTTGATTAAACTGGGGGCTTTGAAATACCAATTGTTTTGGGGTATCCTAGTCTCAAGACAGGGTTCACATTGAATGAAATAAATTTGGGGGAATTTAAATTCTCCATAAATAAGTAAGAGACAACCTTCGATGTGTGTAGGTCTATGAAGAAACCAAATGATTTCCAAATGGCATTTGCAATTGGAAAAATTGAGGAGAGCGTTGAATTACATGTGAAAGAAGGGTTTGTGGATGAAGTGTTGGAAGAATTCTATTGAACCTTGATTGTGAGGGGATAGAAGAGTACGATAAAATTTGTGGTGCTTTAGTGGGAATGGGTTCTTACTCCTATCCTCCGAAGAAGATTGACCTTGACTTGAAGAATCGACAAATTCCTCCTTCTAAGCCCTCTATAGTCGAACATACAGTGTTTAATTTAAAACCTTTTCCATCATATTTGAAGTACGCATATTTGGGCACAAATAAGACATTTTCGATGATCATCTCGAACAAACTAAGTTAAAAACAAGTGGAAGCATTAATCCAGGTTTTGAAAAGGCATATCCAGGCCTGTGGGTGGATAATTGTTGACATAATTTGCATACCCCTGAGAATATGCATGCACAAGATCAATCTTAACGATGAATGCACACCGCTAATTGAACATCAAAGAAGGCTAAATTCGCCTATGCAAGAGGTGGTAAAATAAGAGATCATTAAATGGTTAGATGTTAGGGTGGTTTTCCCAATATCTGAAAGCACTTGGGTTAGCCCGATCTAATGTGTGCCAAAAAAAGGTGGGAATTGGGATTACTGTTGTACCCAATGAAAAGGATGAGATGATAGCTCTAAGATCCGTGACCGGGTAGAGGGTATGTATGGATTACCAAAAGTTGAATTCATGGACCGAAAAGGATCATTTCCCCCTTCCATTCATGGATCAGATGCTTTATAGATTAGTTAGACGTGGTTTTTACTGTTTTCTTGATGGATATTTCGGCTACAACTAGATCTTGATTGCTCTAGAAGAACAAGAGAAAACAACCTTAACTTGCCCCTATGGGACTTTTACATTTAAAAGAATGCCCTTTGGATAGTGCAATTTCCCAGCCACATTTCAGCGATGCATGATGTCCATCTTCTCAGAAATGGTTGAAGATACTATGGAGGTATTTATGGATGACTTCTCGGTGGTTGGGGATGATTTTGATGATTGTTTAGAGCATTTGGAGGAGGTGCTTAAATGGTGTGAGGAAACGAACTTGGCGCTTAATTGGGAGAAGTGCCATTTTATGGTAAAAGAGGGAATAGTTTTGGGGCACAAAATATTTTAAAAAGGGATTGAAGTTGACTAAGCTAAAATCGAAGTAATCTCCAAGTTACCCCCTCTGAAGACTGTAAAAGGAATACGGAGTTTTCTGGATCATGTCGGGTTCTATAGGCGCTTCATCAAGGATTTCTCGAAAGTGGCTTATTCCTTGTGTACGTTTCTTGAAAAAGAAGCCAAATTCAATTTTAATAGTAGTTGCATGACAACCTTCCTCACATTGAAAGAGAAATTAACAACAACTCCCATCATTATTGCACCAGATTGGTCAAAACTGTTCGAGCTTATGTGCAACGTCAATGGTGTGTCTTTGGCGGCAGTAGTTGGACAACAAAAAGAGAAAATCTTCCACCCAATCTATTATGCAAGCAAAACATTGAACACAACCCAAGCGAATTACACCCTAATAGAACAAGAGTTGTTAGCCATGGTTTTTGTCTTTTAAAAATTCTGGACATAGCTTTTGGGGACCAAAGTCATCGTACATACAGATCATGCATCAATCAGGTACTTGATGACCAAGAAGGATGCCAATCCTCGGCTGATTCGTTGGGTCTTATTACTCCAAGAATTAGATTTTGAAGTAAAAAATAGATGGGGATGTGAAAATCAAGTAGTTGACCACTTATCTAGACTTGAAGAAGAGGGAAGGCCCATAGGGGGACTAGAGATAAATGATTCATTCCCCGACGAGCGTAGTTTAGCTGCCTCGCATGATCTTACACCCTGGTTTGCTGACTTTGCTAACTTTTTATCAAGTGAATACTTTCGGATGGCATGATTTGCACCCTACCTCTTTCAGATTTGCACAGATGGCATGATCTGGAGGTGCATACCCGATGTTGAAATGATGCCCATCCTTAAGGCTTGCCATTATTCATCCGTTGGTGGTCACCATGGGGGTATGTGAATAGCCTCAAAGGTATTACAAAGTGGGTTCTATTGGCCGACACTTTTTCAAGATGCCCATGATTTAGTGAAGGAGTGTGACAAATGCCAAGGAGATGGGGGCGTGTCTCAATGCCATGAACTCCCGTTAACGTCGATCCTTGAGGTTGAGTTATTCAATGTGTGAGGCATCGATTTCATGGAGGCATTTGTGAGTTTGTGTGGGAATACGTTCATTCTAGTGGATGTCGACTACGTTTCCAAGTGGGTAGAAAGTGTGGCATTGCCAAACAACAAAGGAAAAAGTTTCACAGCCTTCCTCAAAAAACATATATTCGCTAGGTTTGGCACCCCCGGGCCATTATTAGCGATAGGGGATCCCACTTCTGCAATAAATTATTTAGTGCTCTCCTTGAAAAGTATGGAGTCAAATATAAAGTTACTACCCCCTACCACCCACAAACAAGCGGGCAAGTTGAGGTGTCCAACAGAGAAATCAAGTCCATTCTTACAAAATCAGTAAACATCAATAGAATGGATTGGGCCCGAAAGTTGGACGACGCACTATGGGCTTATAGGACAGCATGCAAGACCCCAATTGGTCTTTGGCAAAGCTTGTCATCTCCCGATAGAACTAGAGCATAAATCCATGTGGGCTTTGAATAAATTGAATTTCGATTGGGAGTGTCATGACCCAACTACCGGGCCATGCGGGAACCCACTCTAATCCACCTAGATAGGAGAACCCTTACCACCTGAACCAATAGGCAAAGCAGAAAAGGAAATAACCATTAAGTAAATCCTTTTTTATACACAAGAAATCCTTTTACAAACTTTAGGAAAATCTTTATACAACAACTTTTGAAAAATAACAACCTTTAGCACTTGCGGAAATTTACTAACAATATAACACAACCTTCCCAGAACCTGGTCTAAGCCGGTACAAGAGCTTCTACAAGATGAGCTTATAACATAAGATGGACACAACTCCCACCATAGAAGGAAGTAGGAGCTGCTGGAAGATCACCGCAATCCTGAACCTGTGAAACATCATCAACCCTGCAACCAGACTATACCCAAAAAGGTATAGAAAAGGTAGAATCAGTACAAACACACGTATTGGTAGGCATCATCGGCTGACCCGAATTCACTCCTACCATCATATAAAAATCAAAGATAAAATGCACAAGGTAAATGTTTCACCCCTTTCAACATCTCTTTTATCAATCCCCCCTTTCAGAACTGACCTTCCTAACCTTTCGCTGCTAACTCCACAACCCTAACCTTGACCGTGACATCTAGGACTTCCCAACTCTCACTCATAACAAGACTTCTCAAGTCGCCTTGTCACCTAGACTTCCCAAGTCTCTCTTTAACCTTTACCCCAATCAACTACCTTGACTAAATATCCAAACTTACTCCGGTCAACTGCCCCACCAAACTATTTATGCCCGTAGCCTTACATATCATTGTTCGGACCTTTCCAAAACTTCTAGGACAACTTTCCAACCTATTTATATTAACCAGTAACTACACCCCCGACTCTCAATCTTCCTCCCAATATACCAATCATATAGAATCCTACTAACGACCATTGACACCTTCAATGAAAACAACAGAGTTAAATCTAAAATCCCTTTTATTACATCACATAACCCGGACCCTCCAAGGATCCTCTATCCACACCTAAGTATTAAACAGACTACCCTGGTCTACACCAAGACCCACCCTTAGCTTATTAACCACAACAATTCCTAACCGCCATTAGTACACTTAATGACAATAATTTGTGAACTTATAACCTCTTTTACATGGTCCGGACCCTCCCGAATCCCACTAACACATCTAGTTGTTAACATGAAAAACCCGGTCTACACCAAGACCAATTAACAATTAACATAATAACCCGGCCTACCCCAAGACTAAATGTAATTTTACCATATATAAACCCAACCCGGTCCACTCATGGAACCAAATCAGTTACACAATGCAATGCAATATGTAAACCCGTACCAGGAGTGGTACCCGAGCCAACCATTAGTGTTATTCCGTACCAGGAGTGGTACCCGAGCCAACCATTAGTATATCCCATACCAGGCATGGTAACCAAGCTAACCATTAGTATTTCCCATACCAAGCGTGGTACCCGAGCCAATCGAATGTCACACAGAAAGTAACAGTCACAAATAATGAACAAACAACACTTGTAAACCAACAAGCAAATGTACCAGGTTCATTTCACAAGACTGATCACCGGACTCTTAGACAGTCCTAATCATTCCCTAAGCATGCAACACCTACAATACTCAGACCAAGGTATACAGACATACAATGCATACAGAAATCAATAATAATCACCTACCTTATTCCGGGTACACAATGAGCCGTCAAATCCTATCTGAAGGCTAACCCCGGTTCACCCCTTTTAAACATGCAACAAGTTACATTTATTCCTGACCCTCTTCCTAGGACCAAATACAACCTGTAAAAACCTTTCCCAACCTTAGAACATAGCCAACGAATATCCTAATTATACCAATTAGTTCCAAAACTTCCGTTCCTTACACATTGTTAATTACTAACCCCTTTTTGGTTCCCCAAACCTCTCGATATTCTAGTTCCTGCATTTTTATTAGCAAAACCACACAATTTAAGTAATGCCTAGAATATCACAACACCCTATCCCCATTCTACCATTTCCAAACTAATCCAACAAATCAACAACTTCTTCCATACTCCGTGCCCGAAGGCCTAACCATGGATTCTCCCTTTCATTCTATACAATAATAAGAAAAGAAAGCAGTCAATCTACTTTTGGAAGAAACCTAGCCTACCTGGACACCAAGCAGCTGCAAGGATGTATTTCCGGCTCTGTGAAGGCATTTCTGACTGAATGATGGTCCTGGAATCTACTTTTTCGCGTCCCTTTAGCTATAGTCTTTCCTCCCCATGGTTCCCAAGTCCTGGAGCAGCATAGGAGGGATTTTGGAGAAACCCTCGTATGTTTTTCAATTGAGGAGGAGAAATCTTTTAATAAAACTCGTTCTGAGGCTACTGCCTCCCGTCATTCCGCTATAGCAGATGGCCTTACGCCATAGCGGTTCCGCTATAGTGGATAAAATACCGCTATAGAGGAGTGATATCATCTCAGATGATTTCTGATAATCTAAAATTTTCCATCACGTCACCCCACTTAATACCAAAAATATTTCGATTCGTTTTTGGAATTTCATGATGTCGTGGTTCCTGAAATAACAACGGATCTGGTCATTATAACAGATACCAATTTACTCATCGTTCATCCATGAATGATCCCAACAATCAAGAGAACAAAAGAAACTAGTCGGGGACCCTCACTGTCCCAAATGACCACGTAACGTACGAACCTACAAGAATTACCAACCTTTCCTTAATTAGTCACACCGATTTGAAGGAAATTAGATGATCCCTCTCCTTCAGGGAATTTTTGAATTACCTAAGAAAATTTACATGTGACCTTCCCGAGTACCCAAGGAATTCGGGGTCTCAGACAATGTCGGAGCAAAAGAATTTGAAAATACCCGAGAGAACTTTCCTTTCCCAAAATGGATTTCCATCCGCTATAGTGGATTTTATTCCACTACAGTGCTTCCGCTACGGCAGACTGTCAATCGCTATAGTGGTTGACAGCAGGTTGAAATAGGGGGAAAATGGATTTCACCCCTCATTCTTCCCATATTTCTTCCGAAAATACCACATTCTCTCCCGATCACTTTGCTCCCGATGTTGAAATTTCCAGGTAAGACTTTTTTCTAATTATTTCCTTACTTTCTTGCACGAATTTAGACATGATTTCAGTAGAAAATGAGGGTTTAGGGTATACATTGTACTGGGTTTTGAACTTGAACCTTAGGTTGGATTTTTGTTAGATTCCCGAAGCATGGATGTTTTTCTTATGTTTACAATGCCTCCCAGGCATTATGGGCGTAAGGATTACACTATTTTTAGCCAAAAATGGGCCCAAAATACGGTGGGAGGTGAAGGGTTGTTCTTGAACAAAAGTTGTGATTTAGACAGAATTTAAGAGTTATAATGCCCAATTTTTTGTAGAAAACAGTAATAGAATGTTTTAGGAGCACTGATCTGAACTTGGATTGTCAAAAATGGAGTTTTGGGTCAAGGGGCGCCATTGTTGCACCCCTTGAAACTTCGGGGATGATGAATACTGCTATAGCGGTTGGGCTCCACTATTGCGGTTTCACTACGGTGGATATTTTTCTGCTATGGAGGACGATCATTCGCTATAGCGGAAGGCCTCGAACCAGTAGCTTCCCAAGCTGACACTTAGAAAAAAATCCCCCTTTTTCTAAACCCCTTATGCCTTATTGAGTTCTAATACAATTTTTTCGCTACATTACAGGTTATACTTCTAATGGCTGGATGACAACCATTGCCCGTGTATTTCTATGAGCGTTTCCCCGATGAATCTAACCGGGAGAAGTTCCTGGATTACCTGAGAGTGGGAATTTTTCACGAGAGAGGGTATAAGCTGACAGGGGTGGACGAAAAAGCAGTCTCCTTCCACCGCAAGGTAAGAGAATTGGGTTGGGAGTCCTTGTTGGTAGCTCCTCCTTCTGCACAGACAAGCTGGTTGCGGGAGTTCTACTCTATTCTTCCTACAGTCCATTGGAATGAGCCCAACCCTACCATCCGTATCCGAGGAGTGGACATCCCTGTGGATGTTCAAACTATTAATGGGGTGCTTGGAGTGCCTCACGTCTCCAATAAAGCTTACGAGGCTAAGTTTCAGCTCTGGGACATGGACACTCTGGTGGATGAGACGTGCAGGGATCAGGTCTACTGGGTCAGCCCTGAGGGCGTCACTAGTACTTACTTTTCTGCAGAGGCTAGGATGTGGCTCAACCTGGTGTCTCGAAGGATCTTCCCATCGGGTAACAAGACCGACGTGACCTATGCCCGGTCCCTGGTGATTGTTTGTGCCATGCAAGGCATTATAATGAATGTGGGGAGAAAATCATCTCTGAGTGGAAGGAATTCTACCAGGGTCACAGGAAGGGCCCCTATCTTCTTGGATTGGTGTCTGAATTGTGCAGGCGGGTTGGGGTGCCTGAGGACCATACTGACTTGGAGGTGGCTATGGATGACCCCTTCGACCCTTTCCGAGTGAAGGTAGTCTCCAAGAAGAGTGAAAGGTGGACGAAGCAGGAAACAGTCAGCCGGTCGAGGATGCCTACGATGATGATGATGATGACACTCCTGCCCCTCCCCAACCTCAGCCCCTGATCACTAGCACCCATCTAGAGGAGATCTTGGCCGCGATCCGGAGGTTTATGGAGGGCACCGCCGCTAGAGGTATAGCCCTTCCCCCTACTACTCAGGACTTTGCTGCACTCCAGAGGGAGTTAGAGGAGGAGAAGAAGAAAAGGCGATCCCGGGACCATATGTTGCCCGGATGTGGAAGACCATTAAGGTCATGTTCTCTTGTGTTGCCCCGGGCCAAGAGCTTCCCACCTTAGAGCCCGAGGACAGGCAGGAGTTTCACTTCCTGAGCGATGATAAGGCTTAGGACCTCCCCCCCCCCCCCTTTTACCTTCGAACAATTTACATCTTTTTGGTTGCCCCCGTTTGGGGCTTGTGTTAGACAATATTCCCCTTTCCTTATTCCCTTTTTATTATCGCACATGGATGCTAAATTCTGATATTATTCCTGTATATGCATGCTTAACTAGTTTTATACCTAACTTCCTTGCATTCATAGTTTAGCTATGGCATTTTTATATTTTTGGGATTGAATGAAAATAGGGGGAAAACAGGGCAGACTTTCTGCCTCACGCACCTCCGCTATGGCAGTTTCCACTCTGCTACAGTGTAACCGCTATAGCAGAGAAATTTTTGCTATAGCGGGAGCGCCGTAGCGGTTTCATCCACTATGGAGGTCTTGACGGTAATCAGTACAGAAAAATTGAATTTTCAGCTAAATGTACTCATCCCCCTTCCCGGTTAACATTATTTAATCCCGTTAATCGCGCCATGGTCTTTAACAATCCTCAAGACCATTCCCGGCACTACACAGACTAAAACTTAGCTTCAATTTTCACAAATCAACAAGAGGATTACGCAAGCAATTATTCTTAACAACACACTTTCGCTATCAAGCACGAATAACCTCCTAGTTCCCTTGGTTCCCAACCAAGTCCCGACTGTCCTGAAACTGAAGTTTCCCTACAGTCATAAATCATTTTTCCCTCACCATCTTAATCAATGATGAGCCCTTTCCTTGAAAACTTTACATGTAATTCTAACTCCAAGCACACTGAGCACTTAATCATACTCAATCATACCAAGAATAAATTACCATTTCCTTAAGACTCATAATTTCGTAACCAGATAACAATCATATACGAATCAGTAAATCATGCCAGCATTGTAATACACAAACACTTCAGTTTCAAGCTACACAAAAATCACACCACAACAATTACCCTATATTCATCCCATGGATGACCCTTAGCCAATCACCCATGCCTTACCACAGCCTCTCAGGCCAGATACCAATTGAAACCTTCCCAGTTCCAATCCTTCTTGCTTGTTTGACGTACCCGGAGTCCAATGACATCCTTCACCTCGTTGAGATACCAATTGGAATCGAGAGATACCAATTGGACTCAACCCATGCAAAAAAGTAACGAAACCACATGAAAAGGAATGAAAGAAGAGAAGTGTTTCCTAGAATGCTTCATAGCTTCCCTAGGATTAGATATGGACGTCAACACACCAATCCGCGGGACTCTATTTGACATTTTGCTCTTGTACTGGGAGATCGGTAACATGTGCTCTGATACCATTTGTCACCACCCAACTACCAGGCCATGTGGGTACCTACTCTAATCCACCTAGATAGGAGAACCCTTACCACCCGAACCAAAAGGCAAAGCAGGAAAGGAAATAACCATTAAGTAAGTCCCTTTTTATACACGAGAAATCCTTTTACAAACTTTCAGAAAATCTTTCTACAACAACTTTCAAAAAATAACAAACTTTAGCACTTGCAGAAATTTACTAACAATATAACATAACCTCCCAGAACCTAGTCTAAGAATGTACAAGAGCTTCTAAAAGATGAGATTATAACATAAGATGGACACAAATCCCGCCATAGAAGGAAGTAGGAGTTGCTGAAAGAACACCGCAATCTTGAACCTGTGAAACATCACCAACCCTGCATCAAAAATATACCCAAAAAGGTATAGCAAGTGTAGAATTAGTACAAATACACGTACTGGTAGGCATCGTCGGCTGACCCGAATTCACTCCTACTATCATATAAAAATCAAGATAAAATGCACAAGGTAAATGTTTTACCCCTTTCAACATCTCTTTTATCAATCCCCCCTTTTAAAACTGACCTTCCTAACCTTTCGTTGCCAACTCCACCACCCTAACCTTGACCCCGACATCTAGGACTTCCCAAGTCTCACTCATAACTAGACTTCTCAAGTCGCCTTGTCACCTATACTTCTCAAGTCTCTCTTTAACCTTTACCCCAGTCAACTACCTTGACTAAATATCCAGACTTACTTCAGTCAACTGCCCCACCAAACTATTTATGCATGTAGCCTTACCTACCATTGTCTGGACCTTTCCAGAACGTCTAGGACAACTTTCCAACCTATTTATATTAACCAGTAACTACACCCAAGACTCTCAGTCTTCCTCCCAATATACCAATCATATAGAATCCTACTAACGACCATTGACACCTTTAATGAAAACAATATAGTTACATCTAAAATCCCTTTTATTACATCACATAACCCGGACCCCCCAAGGATCCTCCATTCACACCTAAGTATTCAACAGACTATCCCAGTCTACACCAAGACCCACCCTTAGCTTATTAACCACAACAATTTCTGACCGCCATTAGTACACTTAATGACAATAATTTGTGAACTTATAACTTTTTTTACATGGTTCGGACCCATCCGGATCCACCTAACACATCTAGGTGTTAACATGGTAAACCGAGTATACACGAAGACTAACTAATAATTAACATAATAACCTGGCCTACACCAAGACCAAATGAAATTTCACCATTTATAAACACAGTCCGGTCCACTCATGGAACCAAATCAGTTTCACAATGCAATGCAATAAGTAAACCCGTACCAAGCGTAGTACCCGAGCTAACCGTTAGTGTTATTCCATACCAAGCGTGGTACCCGAGCCAATCGTTAGTGTATCTCCTACCAGGTATGGTACCCGAGCCAACCGTTAGTATTTTTTGTACCAGGCATAGTACCCGAGCTAATCGAATGTCACACAGAAATTCACAGTCACAAACAATGAACAAACAACACTTGTAAACCAACAAGCAAATATACCAGGTTCATTTCACAAGACTGATCACTGGAATCTAAGACAGTCCTAATCATTTCCTAAGCATGCAACACCTACAATACTCAGACCAAAGTATATATACATACAATGCACACAGAAATTAATAATCATCACCTACCCCATTTTGGGTACATAATGAGCCATCAAATCCCGTCTGAAGGCTAACCCCGGTTCACCCTTTTTAAATATGCAATAAGTTACATTTATTCCTGACCCTCTTCTTAGGTCCAAAAACAATCTGGGAAAACCTTTCCCAGCCTTAGAACACAACCAACAAATATCCTAATTATACCAATTAGTTCCGGAACATTCGTTCCTTACACATTATTAATTACTAACCCCTTTTTGGTTCCCCGAACCTCCCGATATTCTAGTTCTCGCATTTTTATTAGCAAAATCACACAATTTAAGCAATGCCTAGAATATCACAACACCCTATCCCCACTCTACCATTTCCAAACTAATCCAACAAATCAACAACTTCCTCCAGACTCCGTGCCCTTAGGCCTAACCATGGATTCTCCTTTTCATTCTATACAATAATAAGAAAAGAAAGTGGTCAATCTACTCTTGGAAGAAACCTAGCCTACCTGCACGCAAAGCAGCTACAAGGATGCATTTCCAGCTCTATGAAGGCGTTCCCAGCTGAACGATGATCCTATAATCCACTTTTCCACATCCCTTCAGCCATAGTCTTTCCTCCTCATGGTTCCCAAGTCCTGGAGCAGCATAGGAGGGGTTTTCAAGGAAGCTTCGTATGTTTCTCAACTGAGAAGGAGAAATCTTTTAATAAAACTCATTTTGAGGCTACTGCCTCTCGTCATTCCGCTATAGCGGATAACCTTCTGCCATAGCAATTCTGCTATAGAGGATAAAATACCGCTATAGTAGAGTGATGTCAGCCCGGATGATTTCCAAAAATCTAAAATTTTCCGTCACAACACCCCACTTAATACCAAAAATATTTCAATTCATTTTTGAAATTTCATGACATCGTGGTTCCTGAAATAACAATGGATCTGGTTGTTACAGGGAGAAAGCCATTCATGCTAGAGTTAGGGACCTTGAAGAAATAAATGAGTTTCAGATGCGAGCTTACGAAAGTGCCTCACTCTACAAGGCTCGCATGAAACATTATCATGATCAACAAATCCTCAAGCAAGAATTCTCTCTGGGAGATTGGGTGCTCTTGTTCAACTCTAGACTCCAACGTTTTCTGGGAAAATTAAAGTCAAAGTGGTCTGGCCCCTTCAAAGTGTGTCAAGTCTTTACAAATGTGCAATAGAGCTAGAAGCTTAAAATTGCTCAACTTTTAAAGTAAATGGGCAGCGAGTCAAGAAGTATCTGGGCATACCTGAAGAAGCCGCACTCTTAGAAGCAATCTACCTCGATGAACCATGAGTAAAAGGTACTATCATCGAGTCGTGATGTTAAACCAAGCGCTTCTTGGGAGGCAACCCAAGCATTTACCTTTATTTTGCACATTTTTCTTTTTGGTGTTACTTTGTGTGTTGTTTTTGTTAAAGTTTGTAGGTAGGAACTAAGCTAGGGATGTTGGAATGTTAAATAGGTATTGAGCCACTTCAGGAACACAACAGGCAAAATAAACATTGAGAAGTGCGCTTCGCACGGGCCATTGCCTTCACAAAAAATTTACATTCCACCATTCGAGACCACGTGCGCGGGGCTATGAGATTGCACATTACATTATACGCATTACACGACAGTTTGCATGATGGAGACAGAACACTGGTATTAATAGATAAGTTTTGGGATCTGGGCATGCGATTGAAGGGCAGACTGCATCACCCATTATGCGCGTTGAACGCTGTTTTGCACTACCAATCAGAACACTGGCAGTTCTCTAAAATTTTAGCCTAACATCCGACAGCCACTGCATTTTGCCACCACCCTTGTGTGTGTCGCACATCACCCCAAGGAGTACTCTCTTCTCCTAAGCTCATGTGTCATTGAGGACAATGTACCATTTATGTTTGGGGATGCTTAAATTAATATGTAGTCACCTTGTTATTAGTAGAGTAGCAATAAACTCCAAGAATTTTCTTAATACCATGGTTCTTTCCTAAGGAGCAAAAATTTTCTTTATTTTTCTTTCTTCTTTTATTTTTGTGTCAAACCGGATTGGTGTTTCCCTATGATAGATTGAGAGGTGACTTTCTTAAGGGAAAATGCCAAGTTTTAGTCATAGATTGAGTCCATGTTTTGCTTGTCTCGAAATGGACCCATCAAAAAAAAATCTTGGTAAGAAGTTTTTAAAAATTGAAGGAAAGTGGGAAAATGAATTTTGAGAAAAACATTCTCTTGTCACGACTTGCACACTTCCTATTTGGCTTGATTGATTCACAAATGAGTGTGTAACGAGTGTGTAATAAACTCATAATATCTTGTCAAAAGTCATTTGTCCCAATTGATTTTTGAGACTAATGTTGAAAATTCTTTTGATGTGATGCCTTGTGTGGTGAGGCTATCCTTTGATTCTTGTGCATGTGTGTCGTCTATAACTGACCCCGAATATGATTCAAGGCAAAATTATAGATGTGACCGATCTTGGAAGATGATCTTAGGCCCTCTTTGAATAGCCAGTTCACCCAAATGACTTCCTTTGACATTGACCCTAGTGAACCCTTTTGAGCTTGTTACCTTTCTTTGGCACCTTGTTGACACCATGACCCTTTTTGGAACTTCTATTCTTGCACCTATCCTCTCTAGTGGCTCAAAAGTAAAACATAGGCTAAAAGCCTAAGTTTGGGGAGGGGGGGAATTAAACTGATAACATATGCAAAAGCCTAAGTTTGGGGGTGTATGTACTCAATGTGGAGAAGAAAAGGAATGCACTTCAAGTGCAAGGTAGCACCTTATCTTTGAATTGAAAATTGCTCCAAATCAAATGCAATGATCAAATTGAAAAGAAAAAAGTTTGTACTACCAAGTGAAGGTGATATAAGGAGGTTGAATGATCAAATTGAAGGGAAAAGCTTGGGTTGTGTGAGGAAGAAATAAGGTGAAGTCAAAATTTCAAAAATGTGAGTGGTGTTTGAAATGATAACAAAGTGCGTTAGGGAGGTTTAGTCACTTGAGCCAAATGCAATCCTCACCTTAGACCTAGCCAACATCATAACCCGCAAGTCCTTAGTAATTCTGAGCTTGGTAACTCTACATTAGTGGCAAATTACATGAAGGGCAAGTCAATAGTTTGATATGTGTGCACATGAACTTCCTTGAGAGAGTGAGAGTCTTTTCAGTTCTCTTATAATCCCTTATATTGTGAATTGCATGATTGTGAGTGGGATTCTATCTTGTGGTGAGTGGCATCATGCACTCAAATTAAAACATGAAGTCTCTATTTCAATTGAGAGGAATGAATGAGACAAATTGTGTAGCGAATCTCGAGGCAAACCTTGATGGTCCATGCCTTTGACTTGAGAAGCTTGATCTTGTTTTTGAATGGCAAATTCCCTTATTTTTGAATGAGAAATGAAGTCCTTTTAATGAATGTTTTGAAATGATCAATTGCCTTGAGAATTTGGTGGTCCAAATTGAAACAAGCATTGTAGTTGAGTCTTTTTATTTCAGTCTTTTTATTTGTTATTTTTATTAGTTTGTAGAGTAGAGTAATTTTGAGTGCAACCCATGTGTTTTAGAGTATAACACATTCGTTATTTTGTGAGTAGCTTACTTAAGGACAAGCAATAGTTCAAGTTTGGATGTTTGATAAGTCGGTAATCTATCAACTTATTGAGTCTTTAATCATGAATTATTGTCATATTTTGATGAGATTTAGAGGTTCTTATGGCCTTTATTGATATGAATGCAGTTACTTTTGGTCAAAAGTGGAAAACAAGGAGATGGACACAAAAGAGCTTGAAAAAAGTTAAAGTGTGAAGATGAGCAAAAGAGATGAAGAATATGCCGAGAGGTGCGGCCATCGTGCGGTGCGCACAACACTTGGTGTGGTCCGCACCTTTCTCCGTATGATGATCAAAAGTAAAAGAAGATTTTGTTATGAGGTCCAGCCGCTGTGTGACATGCATAACGACTAGTACAGTCGCACCTTCCTTCGCACAAAGCCCGAACATCAGCTGAAGTCACTGGTCTACTGGATTGGAGCCGTGCGACACACATAGTGGCTTATGTGACCGCACGTCGTGCCGCACGTTGCATCGCACATCTTCCGAAGGGAATTTTTGTCCATTTTCAAGTGACGTTTTGGGAATATTCTAAAATATAATTTGGGCATTGTACTCAGGAGTTTTTTACAATTTTTCATAGTTTTTGATAGCTTTGAGTAGTATTGAACAAGTTTTTCTCTCCCAAGGAAAGATAGAGGGTTTTACTCCATTCTCTCCATTTTCAACCTTGAATTCACCATTTTTGTATTATTGAGCTTGGTTATTGGTTATTAACTTCTTTAATGAAAGGGAAATTGAACTACCCATTTGGTATCTTCTTTATTTCCTTTAGCATGAGTGGCTAGTCTCCTTGTCTAGGGGTGTGTTGATGATGGGTATTTGAAATTGGGTATGGATGTTATTTAATTGTGCTTATAATTGTTAAATTAATATGGGTCTAGTGAATTCTCTATGTTTTAACTCTAAAATAAATGGTTACAAATATTGATTGAAATTACTTGATTGTGTTCTTGCTTCAGAAAGAAGTTCATAATTTCGGATGAGAATTCACTAGAGGGTACTTGGGATTTCCATTTAGGTTGAGGATAGAAATAGCTCAATTCGCCAGAAAACACCCATTTAAGAGTCTAAGCTAGAAATAGTCTAACTTCTCCAAGCCTAAAATTGGTTGATTATTGTTGAAACCATGGTGCTTGAATGAAAACCATCGAAAATATGATTGTTGGATCGAAAGATTGACATTCATAATTAAAACCAATGCTATCCATGTCATTTAGAAAGAATTTTCATAATTAAGCGAGTACCTTAACTCATACTTAAGTCCCATCGAAAACATACCCCTAGTCGTCCTCTCTCTTAATACAATCCCGTATTTACTTTATTTACTTTTGGAATTGCAATTGTGACAGATTCTCAATTCCCTGATTTTCCCCTTTTTACTATTATTGTTGTTTGAACATTGACTCTATTGGTGAATTGATATACGACAATCTTATAGGCGACTCTACCATTTCTCTGTGGGATCGACCCCGACTCACGTTGGAAATTATAAATTTTGTTTTGCTTTGACAATCGCTATCACCTCCATATGGAGAGTGTTACTTGAGCTTTATCACCTCACCTATGGGAGTAGCCAAATGTCACTTGGAAAGAGTACAAAATTTTCAAGTACATGATATAACCATATAATGCTCTCACATATGAGCACTAGCTCTTGCAAAAACACATCCAATCGAAGCTAAGGTTAACCAGTACCTATTCTCTAGTCCACAAATGACGCGTTGATTCTCCAAACTTTATCACTCGGGTACACACGTTCCCACCCAAACAAGTAAAATTTCTTTTTGATTTAGGCTAATTGTTTCTAAGAAATCGCTAAACGCATGAACATGGTAAAACTAGAAATATGTCAGATTAAAAGACCTGAGGAAGATAAGCTTACGACCGAAAGTTGCTCTAAAGTAGTGAAGTTTTCGAGGAAGCTAAAGGCATATGTTGCACTTTTTTCCTTGGCTAAGGTTTTTCTCTCGAATGGATATTTTCTGGCAAGATTTTTAACGAGGTGACAAGCATAGAATGTGTTTGCAGAAGGTGTTCAACGTGACTATAAGTCCATGGCGACTCGAGTCTAGAAGTAAATACGAGATAGGGCAGTCCAGGCACAATTACACCAATGCTACTTCATATTCAATAAAATATCAATCATCTTCGGTTCAAGTTGGCGTGACGAATCTTCCACTTTTCAAATACATTACGTTAGATATCCAAAAAGCGAGAGATTGTCTATATGAGGGGAAAATCGATCCTAGTAAAGGGAGTGAACCAGATTGGGATGCGGAGTAATATCACGAATTAAGGAGTGTTTGCCTTGATTTGGAGAATTAGGGAAGAACTGCCCCTGATATGTCAAAATGCTCCTCGACACCCGCCTGTGTAAGGTTGTCACGCAACGGAGCATCCCGTAGTAGCTTCACCTGGGGAAGACCGTCTTACAGCTTCACACTTTCATAATAACCCTCGGGAGGTCAACAATCAATCTCGAGCCGCATGCTCATCTTCCCCAATTAGCTTCAGGCAAAGCGCCTGAGTGTATACACGTGCTACAAGATGGCCTTTCCAGTGCTAGATGTGCAGTTGTTTCTCGAGTTTACAGTTTGACTTTATTGATCTATAAAAAGGCTCTGAGGAGAATAGAGGGCTTTGGAAAATCTCAAAAAAACACATTAATATTTTTATCGTCTGCCCTCAGAATCTCCATGAATGAAGGCTTCAGGCCTCCCCCTCTCTTGTCTTTTTTCCCTTTTAATAGACTATTCATGTATTGATTCACCAACTTGATATTTTAGCCTAAAGGAAATGAACTTGATCGATCTTAACCTACTTACCTTTAATTCCTTCGTACAAATTCTACTGTTAAACAAAATGATGATTTTTACGAGTAAATAGTTTATATTGCAATATTGATCCACCAGCTTGGTGTTTTTCAAATGAAATGAACTTGGTTGACCTTATCCCACTAGCCTTTAACCCCTTTGTATAAATTCTACAGTCAATCAAAATGATAATTTCTGCGATAAACAGTAATTTATACCGTTTCTCCTTTTAAGAAATAAATGGGGTATTTTCGAAAACAATGATAAAGTTGATTCAAAAATTGTACTTGTGGCACTTTCAGAAACAAATTATTTAACTTTTTTTATGGTTCTAGCTAGATCGCTTTGTCTTTGTCTGTCTCGAAACCAAACATGAACATCATCCAGATAAAATTAACAATGTGTTTTATGATATTTTTTATGGGTGGGGGCAGGGGCTATAAATATAATATTCAAGGAGAGGTGGCTAAGGGAATATTTTAATGAACTCTCATCCCTTTTGTCAGATCCAAAGCAAGAAAACGAAATGGCAATTAGGTCTACTGACAGAGTGGTTGATGTTCATGCATCCGACAATTCGATCAATTAACTTTGGCTCAATATTAGCCGGTGTTAAACTTATTTGGATATTTCATTTACTCATTCAAATTAAATTTTGTTCCAATTAAATTTCTCAATTCTTAATAAATTATTTTAATTAGACACTTTTTATTTAAAATTATTTTGCACATATTTTCATTCGTCGATTAGATAGTTAAATTAACCACATAAAATATGTCATATCTTTCAATTATACGCATCAACTTTAAGTAGAAAATGTCTGAAATTTTACGACTTATTATACGAATGTGTATAATTAATGAAAACGACATATTTTATGTGGTTAACTTAACTATTTAATAGACGAATTATAATATACGAAAAGAAAAAGTTCAAAATTTGAAATAAAAATATCTAATTGAAACACTTTATTAAGTATTGAGGTGTTCAATTAAAATATAACATAATTCAATGTCTAAATAAAATATTCTCATAAATTTAAAGAGCTAATTATGTATTAAGCCATTAACTTTAGTTTTCCAGCATAACATAGTTTCTCTCCATAGTTATTAGCCAACTTTTGGATATTCACAAATAAATTATTCTTCCTTTGCTCACTTTCATCTTTTTTGTTTTTAACCTTTGGTTCGGAATTTGAACAAAATGCGAAGTATTATTACTATCTAATAAGGTTGAATAAGCTAACACCATTCAGGCCTTATTTGTTTGCACTTAATGGAGGTCTGAATCTGAATGGTTCAGATCTTAGGCCATTAAGTGTATTTGTATTCATTAAGATTTCAGCACTTAATTGGTCTGAATGGGTCTTAATCATTAAGATTTAGAACAAAGTCTTAATACCATTAAGAGGTATTCTTGTATGGATAATATTCACCACAACTCTATCCACAATCACCAGTCACCATCACTTACCACCTTTGTCATCACAACCACTACCACTATTGTTAACCACCATTACCGTCGTCAACCACCACCACTACTATCAACCACTACCACACCTACTGCCTCCATCATTATAATTATATTCATTGTCATCACCATCACCGCCACCTCTACCATCACTGTGATCTATCCCTACTACTAGTCAACTCCACCTTCACAACTAGCACCGCCGCCAACTACCACCAACACATCGTCAACCACCAGACATTCTTCAGCCACTACCACTACCACCAGTGTCACCGTCCGTGCCACCTCCACCACTATCAGCCACTACCACCGGTATGGTCAATTCCTACTACCAACCACCTCCACCATCACAACTAGAACCACAGTCAACTACCACACATTCTTCAGTTACCATTACAACACCGCCAACTACTAACCTTAATCAACTTCACCGTTACAAAACCACCACCAGCACTATCAATCACCACCATCATGACAGTCACTACAACACCAACTACCTCTACCATCACAACTATCACCGCCAATATTACTAACGACTAACACCAACCATTACCACCACCACTACCACTACAAAACCATCTCTATCATCACTAGCAAACATAAATATTTTATTTTTTTAATCAAATAATATTTTTAGTTTATTAAATTAAGTATTTTTCTAATATATAATTAATTTTTATTTGAATTCTACTTTTATTATATTTACAAATAAATAAATTATGCACATTCAGATGTTGAAAAACAAACAGTCTTAAACGTTCAGTATTCAGATCTAGAGACAACATCTAAATCATTCAGATGTGCATTCAGATTTAGACGTCTTAATCTTAATGAAAACAAATGAGGCCTCAGTCAACATGCCTACTTGTTAATGGGGTATTTGGGTAATTTCAGTAGATCTATTTGTTTCTCATTTGGCTGCACGTTTTGTGGGTAATTAGGTAATTTCAGTATACCTATTTGTTTTTTATTGGCTGCACGTTTTGTGTCATCGTAACTGCTCCACCAAATATTACATGTATGGGACTTTTTTATCCCTTATTTCTACTGCACCCTTTTAAAGTATTTTATTTTGTCCATCTTTTTAATTTAATTGCCCCTGTTTTTTCACTTTATTGCAGTTGTTGTCATATGTCTAACTCACTTTTAAAATAATAGTACATTCAAATATGAATATTATTTCACATATTATAAAAAGTATAATCAACACAACTTCAACTTCATAAATTCAAATAAAATAAAAAATATTTAGAATAAATTAGGGCCTTAAATGAGAAAAATTAGAGCATAACTAATTATTTTTTAATTTTTTTATTATTATTGATGAAGCATTATTACATTTTATAACTAAGTGTAAATTGTATTTACAACTTAAATAAATTATAAATATAAAATTATTATTATTATTGGGCCCGTACATAGTACGAGCAATCTGTAACTAGTATTACTATAAAAACAAAAAATTTACCTAAGACTTGCTACTTATAAAAAAATATACTTCTAACAATTTAGTACTCTTTCTGTTCACTTTTACTTGTTCATTATATGAAAAATAAATGTTCATTCTTTACTTGTCTACTTTAAAATATTAAAAGATAATGTATCACTTGGTTCCTATTTTAACTTTATTATTAATTATACTCATTTTCTAGTGAGCATCGAATTTATTATATTCAAAGAATGATATAATAAAATTGTCATTCTATTTATTGTTCCATAAGAGATGTGTCAAGTCAATAGTGGATAAGTAAATATGGATGAAGAAAGTATTAAATTAAGAGTTTTTGGAGTAAATGCATCAGGACCCCCCTAAAGTTGGTCGACATTTGGAAGTAGACACCTAAACTTTACGGGGGTCCTATTACACCACTCAACTAATTATACAGTTGTAAATACCCCATTTTGACCCATTTGCTCACCAGCTTTGTTCTCACGTTTCAAAGGCGCGTGACTGAAGGAAATTGCAGCAACAAATCAATTAAAAAACGCCACGTGGCATGGTTAATTTAAATCCTTTCTTTATATAAATAAACTCATCTTCTCAACCTCCCAAAAACTCCATTTCTAGCGTTGGAGAAGCTTCTCCAAAAAAAAATTCTCTCATCATCAACGAAATCAGATACAAAAGGTAAGAAAGTTCCATATGTGTCCTTTAGTAGCTTTAATTTCTTGTTGTTTTGTTTAAAATATCTGAAATCAAGCGATTAGGTTATAGGAAAACTACTGTTACAATGTCAAATGCAAGCTTGAATCGCATTTGTAATGACGAGAATGATCCAATGTTGCGTATGACAATGCGTTGCAAACATGGCGACTTACTTCCAATGCAGACTTCATGGTCGGACGATAACCCAGCTAGAAGATTCTGGTCCTGTCCACGCTATCGTGTATGTTCGATACAAATTTCTTCAATTATTTTCTGTTTCAGTTAAATTGATTTGTTTGTGGCCTATTTTAGGAGAAGTCATGCAAGTTCTTTAGATGGAGGGATCCTGAAGAGATTGATATGCGATCCAAAGCAGTTATTCTCAAATTGGCGAATAGAATTAAGGAGTTGGAAGGAGCATTAGCATTTTATGAAAGTAGGGACAATATGATGAAAGATAGTGATGATAAGGTGATCAGGGAGACGAAGAAGACAAAATGTTGCAGTTGGAAGCTAATCTTGGTGATTGCCATCGTGTTTGTTCTTGTTTTAGGCATTACCAAAAAAGTGAAGCATGACCAATGTAATTGCGTGCACCTACAATTGTCATAGTTGTCCTATTTACATCTAGTTTTGTATTTTTGTTTGGTTGTGTAAGGCTTATGGAACCTTATTTGTATCTCTTTGGATTACGTCAGTGGAATATCTATCTTTTGTGTCTATCTTCTGTGCTTTAACCACATTTCATTGGCAACTACAATTCTATTAGATTAAAACAATCAAAGAAAAATCATTGAAATAGAGAATGAACACTTGATTGAAATAGAATATGAATCAAATACAATAGTGTTGTTGGCTCAATATCAAAAGTGATATTGTAGAGTTTGGTACAGTACTGTTAACAGTAGTAAAATCAAAATGAGTTTGGTACCTAATACATCACCCTAAACTGGCAAAAAATAGCAACAGTTGCACCAAAAAATATCACAGCAATAACACCAAGAAATAGCAAAAGATGCACTACTTCTATGGGACATGGGTCTTTCGAGTTGAACTGCTTTGATTTTCATTGTTAGCAACAGCTGCAGACCTTGTTTGAACTCTTTTTTCACCCCTTATTTTTTCAAGTCTGTTAGTGGAAATGGCTGACTTTCTCTTCCATTTCATTCCATGGCGTGGCTTATAGCCAATATCTCCAGTAACTTCATCAGCCCTCCTTGTTGGTCTTGTACCAATGTCAATAACTCTTCTACTTGGCATTCCAGGCTGTTCAAACAAGTCACAAATATTAGACAACTCTAGCAAATGCTAACCAACATAAACTAAATAATTCAACCAAATTGTAATTCTTTACTTACATTAAGAGTGGTAGAACCATCATCACCTTGAAATATTCCAAACCCCACTATCCTTGGCCTTTTAAAAGGTCTTGTTGCTCCACCACTAGGGCCCTCATTCTCTTGTCTTTCTTGATGCACCCCCCTTCCTCTGCCTCTTCCATTGCCTCTTTCACTGCCTCTTCTTTCATTACCTTGATTTTCTTGAGGCATTCCTCTTCCTCTGCCCAAGCCTTCATTTTCTTGACTTTGTTGAGACACTCTTTTTCCTCTGCCCAAGCCTTCATTTTCTTGGCTTTGTTGAGACACCCCTTTTCCTCTGCCCAAGACTTCATTTCCTTGGCTTTGTTGAGACACCCTTCTTCCTCTTCCCCTTCCCTTTCCTCTTCCTTCCCCTTGTTGAGGCATCCCTCTTCCTCTCCCCCCTCTTGCTCTACTACTTTCATCATTTGTTGTGACCTATTTTTGAAAATATAATACATTAGTATATATTCAAATAAATCAAAAAATAATTTTTATATATTTACCTGTGACTGGGTAGAAGGTCCAGCAGATTGACTTGAACCTCTTTGAATAAGAGGACATCCTCTTTTATTATGTCCTTTTGTATGACAATTGCTACAAGTCATAACAACACCATTCTTGCTAAGCCTTCCAGTTTTTTTGCTTTCATTAGCCTCCTTCCTTCTAACTTTTCTTGGCCTTCCAGGCAACTTCTTGATTTCTGGTGGCTTTACTCTTGGATTATTAGATACTGGCCATATTTTCATATTGTTCATTGGCTGAATAAAATGATCATAAGTGCTGAGGTAGGTATCCTTGTGATAACAGTTGGCAACATAATTAATTGGCTCAAGTTCTCTGTAATGAAGGGCAGCAACAGCATGAGGACAAGGTATGCCCCTAAGCTGCCAAGATCTACAACTACAATTGCGCCTAATAATGTCTACTGTGTGTGTAAATCCTTTGTGTTGGATCTCAAATCCCCTTTCCCCATTCCAAGACAAGTTGCATTGCATTGACCTTTGAATGTTGTCTTGTAAAATCTTCAAAGCCATGGGGGAAATATCAGTGATCCATGTACTTGAGAACTCTCTTAACTGACCAATTCTTGTCATCATCTTTACCCTAATCTCCTCAAGCATTGTAATAATTGTTTTGTATCTTGCACTCAATATCCATGCATTAAAACTCTCTGCCATGTTGTTATCCACAACATCACATTTACTATGTTCTTGAAAGTACCTTTTGCACCATCTTTCTAGATTGAAATATAGAAGATCATCCAAGCAATCCCTTCCCAACAACTTCATATCATCTATGTAGTCCCTTAATTCACCTTCAAAAGTGGATTTTGCAATCATCCAGAATAATCTTCTTCTTTCTATTCCCTTCCATAATTTGGACCAGTTTGCAAGAATGTGTCTAGCACACATTCTGTGTTCAACAAGTGGCATTAACTCTTTTACTGCAATTTCCAATCCCTACCAAAGCAACACAAATAAATAGATATTTATTAAGCTACATAGCTAAAGAAAAATAAATAGACAATCAAATAGTAATTAAGAATGCAGAAATATACCTTTTGCATATCAGTAATCAAGGTTAGTTCATGTCCTTGTCCAAGATCAAGGTCATTCTGTAGTAGAGTCAAAAACCATCTCCAAGTAAACTGATTCTCAACCTCAACAACTGCCCAAGCAATTGGCAGCATTTGATTATTCCCATCTCTGCAAACAGCCACCAATAACTGACCTTTGCACACTCCTTTGAGAAAACACCCATCCAAACCAATGCACCTTCTAGCACCTCCAAAAAATGATTTCTTTAAAGCATGAAAGCACACATAAAACCCTTCAAAGATTTTCTCTCCAGTTTCTACTGTTTCTCCAACTTTAACAACACAAGTGCTGCCTGGATTGACTCTTAAAAGTTCATCTCTGTAATCAAAAATTCTACCATACTCAAGAATGTGATCACCCCTGATCTCTTCTAAAACTCTAGTCCTAGCTCTTCTCACTGTTGTCTTTCCAACATGAATACCCAATTCCTTTCTAATAATCTTCTGGAAGTCCACAATCCTAATGTTTGGCTGCTCAGTTATTCTATCTTTGTATTTAGTGGCCAAATACTTTGAATTGCAAAGATAGTTGAAAGTTGAAGTCAAACATATATGAATAGGATTGTAATTTTTAACCACAAAATCACCAGTTGGGCTATCAAAACTTGCCACCAATAACCATGGACAAGTCTTTTTGCAGCATTTCACTCTAACTCTTTTAGGCTCATTCACATATTTTTCAATTTGAATTTTTTCTTGAATTGCATATCTGGTCACTGCTTTCCTAAACTCTTCTACACTTGCAAACACCAAACCAGTTTCCCAAACAATCTTCTCACAACTTGCATCAAACACAACTCTGTTCTTGGTCTTTTTTCTAACAGTTTCATGCACTACCTGGTCAACTTCTTCACCATCTCCCCAACCTGTTTCTTCCTCAAATTCAAAGCTAGGAGCTTCATCACTTAGATAATAAGGTTCATCACCTCCTAGCTTACCAAGTAAGCTATCCCTATTGTCAATAATTGTCTCATCATACCCTATATCTGGCCCTTTTTCACAATTATGAACCTGTTCATCAGTTGTGCCCCTAGGTCTCCTATTTGACCTATTGAAATACCTTTTGCTTGTCCTGATGTCCCTAAACTCTTGATGTACATCACTATCAAGGCTACTTTCTTCACTAGTATCCTCTTCAGATCCATCTTTTGAATCCTCTTCACTTGAATCTTCACCTATTATAGGCTCATCAGGATGAGTAGAAGGTTGAATAGGAGGGTTGGAAGGTTCAGTAGCAGAAGAAGAAGCCTGGCCAGTAAGATTGGTAGGTTCAGTAGGAGAAGGAGGCTGAGTATGAGGACTAGAAAGAGAGTTGGAAGGATGAATATTAGGGTTAGAAGACACATCCTCATTAAAAGAGGTAAAAGATTCCTCACCTACCCCACTTACACCATCAAAAGACACACTAGTGTCCATCACATGGGGGACATACTCCAATGCCAATTGGTCAACAACTGGCTCATCAACTCCATGAGAAACATAAACATCCAGACTATCCCCATTTTTAAACATAGAGACAATGTCACAAATAACCTTATCACACTTAATTTCAACTAAAAAACCATCCATAGGATTCTTAACAAAGAAAGAACAGTCTGTTGTATATCCTAGTTCCTTTATGTAGTCTCTTAACTCAAAGTAGGACATTCTATCAACATCAATATCTAGATATTCAGTAATTGATCCACCAATATAATCAGCTGGGGGACCAAAATCAATTACACCCCCATGATACCACCTCATAGTTATGAGGATAAAAGCCATAGTAAAGTCCTGAAATAGTAATACCAAACACATTTCAACCACACAAAATCAGACGAAAGTTCAAAGTCAAAACAGTCCAAACCTAACACTATGTTACGCATGAAAATCTAACACTTTAAGGCACAACAAAATAATAACGAGACAACAATCAAGAACATTACTAACATTTTTCCACAGAACTACAAAGATGTCAATCACTACTACACGAACTAAAATAATCTTTTTATACGAAAAATCATGATGTTTTTCTACAGATCACTACTAAGATGCTTTTCCCCAAAAAATCACTACTACATGAAAATAATCACTATAAAGATGTTTTCCCTAAAAAATAGCTACTACATGAAATTTTTTTGGACATTTTTACAAAAACTAAAGAAATCGTGAAGAACCCTAACCTGTAAGTTTTCACTACTTTGTTTACTATGTAATTTCTTAGTTTTCGACACCACGATCTCAGCAATTGACAAAGACAATCACAAACCCTAACAATCCCTTAGCTTTTTTACTTTTCTGATTTTGATCGGTTTAGAGAGAGAAATAGAAATATCTAGAAAGGTTAAAGGTTAAAAGAGGCGGGTCAGGGTTAAACCGGACTTATTAATGGGTGAGACACACGCGCCAAACGTGAGAACAAAGCTGGTGAGCAAATGGGTCAAAATGGGGTATTTACAACTGTATATTTAGTTGAGTGGTGTAATAGGACCCCCGTAAAGTTTAGGTGTCTACTTCCAAATGTCGACCAACTTTAGGGGGGTCCTGATGCATTTACTCTTAAATTAATGTCACTTATGTGAAGGTGTTTGATTCACGAAATTTAAAAGGGAGAAATTTTTTTTTGAGTTTGTGAGCGTATATATGACATGCTAAAATGATGCCATTAAGGGTATGTGTTGGTACGGAGAAAACTATTTGCAATTTTTCGTGTATGATTGTCAATTTTTTTAATACATATTTTCTCTAAAAAAATAAGTTCTTTAAAAATAAGAAAACATGACTTCCCCAGTCAAAGTAGTAATAATAAGTCTCGTGGTGACATTGCACATTAAATGTCTCTTTCGACCCTCCAACACATCACACATCTACCCCCACCCCCTGTCATAACCCCACCACCCCACTCACCACCTCACACCTATCCCTATACACTACTAAAAACATGGCAAAAAATGATGGACAACATCGTTTGAAAAAATCAACGGAGAAAGGATATTGTCCGTCGCTTTTTCTCTCTTTTTTATTTATATTTATTTTTTCAACAAGATACGACGCTGTTCGTCGTAAATTTTTGTGATTTTTTGTGCGAATGATGTTTACAATGAACTGTCATTTTTAATTAAAAAGTAAAAAATATTTTTACAAATACGACATTGCCCGTCGTTTTTGTAATTTTTTTTATTTAATAAAAAGTAAATAAATATAATAATTTTGAAAATGAATTAATATTTATTTTTAAAAAATGACGGACAAAGCGATGTTGTCCGTCACTTTTCTGATAAAATATTGGTCAATTCATTAAATAGAAAAAGTGATAGATAAAGTGACGTTGTCCGTCATTTTTTCTAATTTTATAGACCCAGATCTGGTCTTTCTTCTCTTTTCTTCTTCTTCTTCTACAAGCATTGACTAACAACTCCCCGATTGACAACCCCGCCACCGCTTGCCTCCAAGCCACCGTCGTCGCCGACGCCTCCCCTTCTCCAAGAAGTTGCAGTCACCTCCACTCCGCCGCTCCAATTCGGGTTTCTCCACAACCAAAACAAGGTTAGAATTTTTATTTTTTTTTAATTTCATTGCCACTAATTTTAGGTTAGTGTTAGTAGTGTTAGATTAGAACTTGTATTTGTGAATGCTTGAATTAGTAGTGTTAATTTTAGATTAATGTTAGTAATGTTCAATTAGGGGTTGTTTGATTTGTTATGAATATTGTTAATTTTTAAATTGATTATATTCTTAGTTGTTAATTGTGAATCTTGAATTATTACGAACATTGTTAGTTGTGAACTTTTGAATTTGTGATGCTTTTAGGTTGAATTTGTGATGAGTTGTATGAACTTGAAATTGTTAGTATATTATATGAACTTGAAATTGTTAGTATATTATATGAACTTGAAATTATTAAGTTTCAATTACATTATTAGTGAATTATTGGAATTGAAACATAATGACGGTTTTGAGTGGTTGATTTGGAATTGAAACTTAATGAATCTAATTTATAATTGAATATTTATATTTTTGTAGATGGATCATCATTTGTGGTGTATGATATGGGTAATGAAACTGGTGGGGGTATGAAACCTGAACTTTTTAAGGTATTAAAGATTTAATCGAGCATGCAGTGTCACTAGACTTTTTTCAAAGTCATGAGTTCGTTAGGTATCCTTGTAGTTTTTGCCGGTGCATGATGTTTTTAATCTAAATATAGTTATAGTTCAGCTCTATCATAATGAATTTAAGCCTAGATTTTTGTGTGGGTTGATCATGATGAGACAGATAGGTTGAATGGTATATTTAATAATTTGCTATGCATGAATATAATAGGCTTGCACCTGATCAAAATAGGGTTCAACATGATTATGATAGGATGCATGAAATGGTCAATGATGCTTTTGGGGTTCAGAATGAAATAAAACCCGAATAGTATTTAAAAGAAACTCTCAAAGAAGAAGCAAGACGCTTCTATCAACAATTAAAAGAGGATAGTCATCCACTATGTGAAGGGAGTCCACATTCTTCTTAGTCAGTTGCAGTTAGACTAATGAATATCAAATCAGATAGGAGTGTTCCTCAAGCTTGTATGGACTCTACGGTTGATCTTATGGGGGAAGTAGTTAATAACTTAGAGTTGAACATACCTAAGAATTTCTATCAAGCAAAGAAATTGATTTCCAAGATAAGATTGTCGTATGTTAGAATTCAATGGTATGTGAATGGTTGCATGTTGTTCTATAAGAATGATGATCATCTAAAAAATTATAAGCTTTGTGGATATGCTCAGTATAAGTGGACTCCTGGTGGAAAGATGGTTCCAGTTAAGGCGATGCACTATTTACCTCTTATACCTACGTTAAACAAATTGTACGCGTTGATGAGTTCTGCACCACATATGAGATGGCATTGTGAAAATTGAAGATCACCTGGTGTCTTGTCTCATTCATCGGATGGATAAACTTGGGAGCATTTTGATAGAACGTATCCTGATTTTGCTATTGAACCAGGAAATGTTAGATTGGGCTTGTGTGCATATAGTTTCACACCATTCTCTGTTTCTACTGCACCCTACTATTGTGGGCCTGTATTCCTTACTCCGTATAATCTACCGCCTGAAATGTGTATGACAAGTATTCCTACATATTCCTAAGTTGCATTATCCCGAGTTCTCAGAATCTAAAAAGTTTAATTTATGTTTATTTGTAGCCTTTGATAGATGAGGTAAAACAATAGTGGTATGAAGTGCAATAAGTTTTTGATTGAAGGATCAAATGTCAAAAGCGAGGTTTCACTAGTATGGAGATGCAATCAGCTGTGACACATGTTCTGCTCAATTATTTCAAGATTCAATCATATCTTAAGTAAGTGTTGAATTATATTATCTAATTATGTGAATTTAAATACTAAGTGTTAAACTAATGAAAAATCTCAATGTATATTTATCAGTTCATTCATAAGTACATGAGATAATGATGTCATATATATGAGATATTTTGGATGACTGAGAGAATATGTAAGTGTGAAAGCTCATATATATTGAATCAATAAGTATAATATACTCATTTACTATAATTCTATATTTTTAATTAATATGTAGGTTTATGCTGAATATAGTCATGTCGAATATTTACAATTGATGAGAGATGTTTTACTTGGGCTTGAAAGTTAAATTCAGACGATAAATTAAGTATTGTATGAATAGTTTCAAGTTTTAAATGAAGAAGATTTTAGGTATAATAAAACTAATAATATCAGAGTGCATTCAAGGTGATGTCAACGATAATGGCCTAACTATTGATTATTATGGTGTCATACAAGACATTATTGAAGTTAGGTATCCTGGTTGGCTGTTAAAAAAGATAGTACTATTTTGGTGCAAGTGATTTGATCCATCACATAGCGGTACCAAGGTGAATCAACAACATAATATAATTGAGGTTAGCATAAGAGACAATATAACCTCTATGCTCCTTTTATCATCGCACAAAATGTTAAACATGTGTATTATGCTCTATATATGTTGCATAGAGATAAGGTTGATTGATAGGTGGTTACAAAGACTAAGCATGTGGGTAGGATTGAGATTGAAAATGTGTTAGAAAGAAGCTCCGGACGTCAGAAGCTCACCTTGAATCTCCAAATCAGAAACTCCGCATGAGGATGGCGTCAGCGGCGATGACTTGTACTAGGGTCTATATCACAAAACAAGATGCAGAAGTATAGTATGAGTACCAAAATATGCAGTATCCAGTAGACATCATAGACCGACTGAGCTTAAATAAGATATAGGTATGATAAATGTGAGTATACTAAAGGTAATAAAAGAGCGGATAAATAAGCAACAGATTGTAGCTAGGTAAGTGCAGACGAATAAGTAAATAAATAGTATGGAAGCGTCAAGAAGCATCCTAACTACAACCTAACTTGACCCCCATAAGCCCATAAGGTACACACAATAATTAATAAATTCAACCGAGCCTTCATAAGCCCAGAAGAAACAAACAACAAATAATACTAATTACCAACCAGGCTAATAGTAAGTAAATGCAGAACGTGCCATGATATGCCACATGAGATGAGTGAAATGTCAATACAATGCCGGACATGAACTGGACTTCTGGGTATAAATCAGTAATATAGTATGTCCGAACTCGAGTCAGAACTAAAACAATAGCAATGTATGTCCAAAATCAAACCAGAGCTTAAATGTAAATATGCGTAGCTGGACTCGAATTGGGACTTAAATATAAATATGCTTTCCCAGATTCAAACCGGAGTTAAAACAGTATATTTTCTTTCAAGAAAACCATATCCCGTTAAAATATTCTAAAATTCTACTTTTTAGCCAAAACTAGTATTTTTGTGCCAATAATCCATATGCGAAACGAGTAAGTAATTGCACCAATAAAAGATATGGAAATCCAATCAATATGTACAACTAAATTCAGGTAAAGTAAATCCACGGTCTATTCACTAAGGAAACGCTACAATCTAAAGTAGGCATAAGACGAAGCTGCTAAATGACTCTAAATTCACCCAGAACCCCATTAGAGCAAGCAAGTACCCGAAACTAAGCTAAGGTAACTAATTCTAATCCTAAGGAGGTACTACACAACTAAAGTCAGGCCCTACACTAGATACCACTACATAGACTAAGGATCCCAACTGCAGTTCTACGCTATAACCACAAAACGAGCTACAAGAATCATAATCACCTAAATGCAATTATCCAATCCACAATACCCCCACCAACAGTTGGAAAATTACTATACTAACACCTTAATCAAGCAAATTCTAAAAGTAACTAAGTCGTAACCTTACTGGAGGCCGAACACACGCTCACAAACCCACCACAATGGAGCTTTTTATTTTCTGAAAGCCTTCGATCGCTGCTCTACTATTAAAATAATAATATATGCGTTAAAATATAAAAAATAATACCCATATTACTACTTCAAAATTCGAGCCAAAAATCGGATCAAAAATCACCTGTAAGTCCCACGTACGGAGACCAAAAATAAAATCCTCAATTATGTCCCTCATGGGACAAGGATCACATGCTCAAAATTTGAGCATGATCCTCCCTCAATTTTGAGTTCAAAACAGCCCCCAAATTCAAAGGAAATCAAAGATTGAAAATGAAAATTTAACGGATAAAGGGCCCAAAAACTTACAAACTAAAGAAGAAAATTTGACCACGAACAAGAAATAATTGACTCCAAGCTTCAACAATGGATTCCCCAGAAATTTTTTGAGCTTGATCACTCTAAAATAGTGATTTTCGTGAAAAAGGATTTGAAAATGAAGGGAAAACATATATACTGCCAGGCCCCGGCCTTCACGAACGCAGAGAGGCCACTGCATACGTGAGCTCACAAATGCGGCCAGCCCTTCGCGAGGTCGAAGAGGAAGAGGAGTCGGGGCTCAGAGCCCCTTCTTTGTGGATGAGATGGAGCTGCAGCATACGCGAGCTCGCAAACGCGGCCAGCCCCTCGCGTATGCAAATGGTTGGGTTAGGATGAACCAGCTGGTGAAAAACTAGCAATTCCACAATGCTCAAAACGCTCGGATGGACCCTTGAGATTCATCAAGAATTTCGTGCATGCAAATGAACTATGCTATCATACTAAAAATAGCATTCTGGACTCAATAGAATTGATGAAATTCTGAGCAGAAATCATTTCAATGAAAAATGGGTCTCACACCAATAATACCCATTTTAGCCAAAAGCCCAAAACGAGTTCAGAAGCCTCGAGGCCCGAACCAGAGGTCCCACTAGCCCAAAGTCCACGCTTCGGAGATAACAATGCTGATGAAATTCTCACCTGAGTCCATTTACTCCAAATATTTACCAAGGTTAAATCCTTCAACTTTAAGAGTTTCAAAAGAGAAAAATAGGTTTAAAACACAAATGAACTGCCCGAGAACTGAACCGTCAGTCTCAACAAATCATAAATGACATGTAGCCACTGTGGGAAAGCTTAAAACATGGAAAATTATGAAAACATAGAAAATGACCTAAATGGTCATTACAACATCCACTACTAAAAGGACTTTCATCCTTGAAAGTTAAGGAAAAGAAGGTACCTGAAGGCTGGAATAAGCAAGGATATTGGGCCCACATATCATGATTGGTCTCCCAGGTGACCTACTCGACTGCACGATGTCTCCACTGCACCTTAACCACCAAAATCTCTCTAGACCTCAACCGTCTGACATCCCAAGCTAAAATATCATGCTCGGTCTCCCAGGTGGACTCCTCAACTGCACGATGTTTCAACTGTACCTTAACTACCAGAATCTCTCTAGACCTCAAGCGTCTGATATCCCAAGCTAAAATAGCCACAGGCTCCTCCTCGAATGTCAAATGATCATCCAACTGAATTGAATCCCACCGAAGAATGTGAGACTCATCTGGAATATGACATCAGAGCATCGATACATGGAAAACAGAATGGATGGCAGAAAAAGCTAGAGGCAAAGCTAACTCATATACAACATCACCAACTCGTTGTAGAATCTCAAACGGCTTGATATACCTGGGGATAAGTTTACCTCTCCTCTCAAACCTCATCACGCCCTTCATTGGAGACATTCGTAGGAACATACAGTCACCAACTCCAAACTCGAAAGCACGATGCCTACAATAAGCGTAACTCTTCTGCCTACTCTGAGATGTCTAAAGTCTATTATGAATCATCTGAACTCTATCCAAGGACTCTCACAACAAGTTAGTAGCATGCGGCCTAGCCTCAAAAGCATCAAACCACCCAATAGGAGACCTACACTTACCATACAATGCCTCGAATGGTGAATACTCAAATGGTAGTTGTTATTATAAGAAAACTTCACTAAGGCTAGAAACTAGTCCCACTGACCTCCAAAATCCATAACACAAGCCCAGAGCATATCTTATATAACCTCAATGGTCCTCTTGGATTGACCATCGGTCTGAGGGTGAAATGTTATGCTAAGATCAACCCGGGTACCCAACTCCTCCTAAAAGGCCCTCCAAAAGTGAGAGGTGAACTGAGTACCTCTATCGAAATAATGTACACTGGCATCCTGTGTAGATAGACTATCTCTCGCACATAAATTTGGGCTAACCTCTCGGCACTTTAGGAAGACTGAACGGGTAGGAAGCGAGCAGACTTAGTCAACCAATCTACAATAACCCAAATACTATCAAAACCCTGAAAAGTATGGGGCACCCAATCACAAAGTCCGTAGTAATCTGCTCCCACTTCCACTAGGGAATGGTAATCTCTAAAGCAAACCACTAGGTTTCAAATGCTCGGACATCACCTACTTACAGTTCAAGCATGGAGATACAGACTCCATTAAATCCCTCTTCATCCCGCTCCATCACTAATGCTTCCTCAAGCCTCTGTACATCTTAGTTTCCCCAGGATAAATAGAATGTCTAAAACAATGAGCCTCCCACAGTATCAACTGAATCAAGTCACCAATCCTTGAAACGCATATACGACCCTCGAATCTCAAGACACCCTCTAAATCTAAGGTGGCCTTCCTGGCCTCGCCTCTCAACACCTGATCTCAAAGCCCACATAATTGACTATCCTCAAACTACTACTCTCAAATTTGATCTAGTAACATAGGTTGAGCCTCAACTCGAGTAAGAATCCTCCTAGGGTCAGAAATATCAAGTTGTACCAACCTCTTGTCTAAGGGCTGGATGTCCAAGGCCAATGGTCTCTCAGAAACTGATAGGAAATACAAACTCCCCATACTCACCGCCTTCCGGCTCAAGGCATATGCTACCACATTTGCCTTGTTCAAATGGTACATAATGGAAATATCATAGTCCTTCAGCAACTCTAGCCACCTACGCTGCCTCGAATTAAGATCCTTCTGGATCAAAATGTATTATAGGCTATGATGGTTGGTGAATATCTCACAATGAACACCATAAAGGTAATGCCTCCAAATTTTAAGCACAAAAACTACCGTCGCCAGCTCCAAGTGATGGGTGGAGTAGTTGCACTCATGCACCTTCAACTGCCTAGAAGCATGCAATCACTCGACCCTGCTACATCAAAACACAACCCAAACCATCACCTAAAGCATCAAAATAAACTGTAAACCCCTGGTCCTCAACTGGAAGAGTCAAAATCAGAGCTTAAGTCAGTAAGGCCTTAAGCTTCAGAAAGCTCGCCTCACACTCGTCGGACCACTAAAACCAGACATCTTTCCTAGTTAGTCTAGTCAAAGGTGTTGCAATAGAAAAGAACCCCCCGATGAACCGTCGATAGTAACCTGCCAACCAAATGAAACTACAAACCTCAGTAGGAGAAGTGAGCCTAGCCCAATCGCGAGCTAACTCAATCTTCACCGGGTCTACCATGATACCATCCTTGGACACCAAGTTCCCCATGAAGGCTATAGACTCAAGCCATAACTCACACTTCAAAAGCTTGGCATAAAGCCTCTGATCTCTCAAGGTCTGGAGCACAATCCTCAAATGTTGCTCGTGCTCCTCCCTACTCCTAAGTAGACAATGATGTCGTCGATGAAAACAATCATGAAGGAGTCTAAATACGTCCTAAACACGCAATTCATCAAGTCCATGAATGTTGTTGGAGAATTGATTAACCCAAAAGAAATCACCAGGAACTCGTAATGGCCGTAGAGAGTCTTGAAGGTTGTCTTAGGGATGTCCGCCACCCGAATCCTCAACTGATGGTAGCCAGATCTCAAGTCAATCTTAGAAAACACAGTTGCACCCTGAAGTTAATCAAATAGGTCATCAATACGCGGCATCGGATACTTATTCTTTATAGTCACCTTGTTCAACTGCCGATAATCAATACACATATGCATAGTTCCATCTTTTTTCTTCACAAACAAGACAGGCGCACCCTAAGGAGAATCACTCGGCCAGATGAACCCTTTACTCAGAATATCCTGAAGCTGAACATTAAGCTCCTTCAACTCAGTTGGATCCATATGATAAGGTGGAATAGAAATAGGATGGGTGCTCGGCTCGACATCAATAACAAAGTCTACATCACGCTCAGGCGGAAGGCCAGGTAAGTTGGTAGGAAATACATTCGCAAACTCATGGACCACAGGAACAGAAACAAGAGAAGGTATGTCGGCACTAACATCTTCGACATAAGCAAGATAGGTCAAACACCCATTCGACACTAAACTCCAAGCCCGAATATAAGAAATAATCTCAGATGGTGCACGACTAACAGAACCCTTCCACACAACTGAGGGTATACCAGGAATGGATAAGGTAACGGTCTTGGCAAAGCAATCCAAAACCACACGATAAGGGGATAACCAGTCCATGCCCAGGATAGCGTCAAAATCTACCATATCAAGCACAACAAGATTAGCCCAAGTGTCATACTCTTGAATAGTCACCCGATCCACTACTAAAGAATCACCTACGAGAGTAGTTATATGCACAAGCACAGGCAAAGGCTCACTAGTCAAACTCAACCGAGATGCAAAGTATACAGACATGTATGAATAGGTGGATCCCAGATCAAATAAAACAGATATTAGCTAGAGACAAATTGAAATTATACATGTGATCATGAAATCCAAATCCTCGACCTCTGGTCTACCCAAAACAACATCTAATTGTATGTATCCTTCATTGGGCTGAGTACCTGCACGACCACTTGTCCTACCCAGCTGAATACCTCCTTGATTACCTCTACCACCTTGAGCACCAACTATGGGCGGTGGCACCGCTACTCTAAAAGGCTGAGCAGCTACTGAAGGCTCAGCTATCCCACGCCGAGGAAAATATCTAGCAAAGTGACCAAACTCCCTATAATCATAACAACCCTGAGAAGCTCTACCTTGATGTGAAGTACCTGTCAATCCAGACCGGTCACCATGGTCTAAAGACCCAGAATATGAACCCCGCAATGACTGACCAAAGCTCTGACCATTGTACCCAAGTTAACTACCACCAGAAAGCTGAAGTGCAGCATGCACAGGCCTACTAGGCTAAAAATATTGTTGCTGCTAACCTCTACTATGGAAACCTCTACCTGAAAGCTGGGAACCATGGTAGTTTCCTTGATGATATGGCCTTTTATCGCTGCCCCCGTGGTCTTCGCAATGAATGCCCTTAATGGTATGGGCGTGATCAACAATATCTAAGAAGGACTATCCTGAAGACACCATACTATCAGTAGCTAAGCAAAGCTGAAATCTCAACCCTCTGATAAAATAGCGCACCCTCTCGTGCTCGGTAGGCAGAATCATAGTGGCATGTTTGGATAGCTCATGGAACCTCAACTTATACTCGGCCACTGACAGAGAACCCTGCTCTAATCACGAGAACTCATCCCATAGTCTCTCACGCTCGCTGTGAGGCATATATTTCCCCAAGAAAGCCTCAAAAAATTGTGTCCAGGTCAAAGAAGGGGACCCAGTTGGTCTGCACTCAATATACGCCCTTCACCACTTTCTCGCTGGTCCATCAAGATGAAAAGTGGTGTAATTTTCCCCATGAGATTCCACTAAGACGAGGTTATAAAAACTCTCTTGGCAACTGGTAAGAAACTCATGTACATCCTCCTTTGGGGCACCTGAAAACCGCGGAGGTACCAATCTAAGAAATTGGCCTAAGATCATCTGCTCCTCAAAATTCATGACTGGCCGAGGTTCCACCAATGGAGAAACTAATGGCACTGGTGGTACCTCAATATGGGGAACCACATCGGTGGGATTCAATCCTGCACCCTGAATACGTAGAGCTGAAGTCCGTGGCACAATAGCTGAACAATAGCGGCCTGAAGTGCCAGTGAAGCTGTAAGTCTAGGTGGAGACTGGGCTTGTCCGGTCCCAGCCCCATTGGTTGTTTAGGTGGAAGATCCTCTGGTACTAGCTGTGGAGCAATCTCAAGCTCCTGATCATATACAGGCTCTGGTGACAGCTCTCTAGCCTGGACCTAAACTGGTGTTGTAGCTCGTTCCCGGCCTCGGGGTAGACCTCTACCTCTGTCCCTGGCTGGGGCCCTAACTTCCGGCGCAGAGGCAACACCCGCGGTCGCTATAGCCCTCGTCCTAACCATCTGAGAAAGAATGAAGCAAACAACATTTAGAAGTTGATATAAGCCAAGAATGCACAATAGAGAATCAAAAAGATAGAATTTCCTAAGAATTCTCTGTAACCTCCCGAAGATAGGATATGAATGTCACCGTACTGGTCAGCAGGTGTCTACTAGACATTTTCTCTTGTACTAATGACACTGGTGAACCTAGGCTCTGATCCCAATCTGTCACTAACCAATTTCTCAGATTATGACTTACTATACCCCACCAGTAGGTAAGCCGAACCCTTAGCCTAGAACGATAGTTAACTGGATAACAAGAGAAAATAGGTGAGTATAGGAGATCAATTACTAAATAAAGGAGAAACGAGCAAAGCATGCATGAATATAAATACAAAGGAAGGGAAAAGGAATAAAATATACAAAGGAACCCTCCAAGACCTGGTATTAGTCGATAAAAAAGCTGCTACAATACAGAAAGTACTAGATAGGTACAAAATATACAAAGCAGTATCTGAATATACAAAAGAAGACTAATCCCAAAATAGAAGGAGATGAACCAGCTCCAAATGCCATAAGCTCCCCTTGAATCTCTAAATAAGCAACTCCGCACGGGGACGGCGTCAACGATGATGACTCGTACTAGGGTCTATATCAACGAAAAAGATGTAGAAGTGTAGTATGAGTACCAAAACACATGGTACCCAGTAGGCATCATAGGCTGACTGAGCTCAAATAAGATATAGGTATGATAAATGCGAGTATACTAAAGGTAAGAAAGAGCGAATCCGAAATAAACAACAGTTATAGCTAGGTAAGTACGGACGAATAAGTAAATAAATAGTACATAAGCATAAAGAAGCATCCTAACTACAACCTAACTGGACCTCCATAAGCCCAGAAGGTACACAAAACAATCAATAAATCCAATCGAGACCCCATAAGCCCGGAGGATACAAACAACAAATAATACTAATTACCAACCATGCTGAACAGTAAGTAAATGCGGAACGTTCCATAATATGCCACATAAGATGAGTGAAATGTCTATGCAATGCCGGACTCGAATCGGACTTCTGAGTATAAATCAATAATATAGTGCACTCGGACTCGAACCGGGACTAAAATAGTAGCAATGCATGTCCGGACTCAAATCGGGGCTTAAATATAAATATGCGTGTCCAAACTTGAAGCGGGGCTTAAATGTAAATATGCATGCCCAGACTCGAACTGGGGCTAAAATAATAAATTTTCTTTCAATAAAACCAAATCCCTTTAAAACATTCCAAAATCCACTTTTTACCGAAAATTGTATTTTTTTGCCAATAATCCATATGCCAAGTGAGTAAGTAATAACACCAATAAAAGAGATGGAAACCCAATCAGTAGGTACAACTAAATTCAGGTAAGTAAATTCACAGTTTATTCATTAAGGTAACGCTACAGTCTAAAGTAGGCATAAGACGAAGCTGTTAAATGACTCTAAATTCACTCGGAACCACACCTAGAGCAAGCAAGTACCCGAAACTAAGCTAAGGTAAATAATTCTGATCCTAACGAGGTACTGCACAACTAAAGTTAGGATCTACACTAGATACCACCACCTAGACTAAGGATCCCAACCAAAGTTCTATGGTAAAACCACAAAACGAGCTACAAGGATCATAATCACCTAAATCCAATTATTCGAACCACAATAACCCCGCCAAGCACTAGCCTTCGCGGACGCAGGGAGGCCACCGTATACGCGAGGTCGCAAACTCGGCCATCCCCTCGCGAAGGCGAAGAGTAAGAAGAGTCGAGGCCCAGAGCCCCCTCTTCGCGGATGCGATGGAGCCGCCGTGTATGCTAGCTCGCGAACGCGGCCAACCTCTCGCGTATGCGAAGGGTTGGGTTAGGCTGCACTAGCTGTGAAAAATCAGCAATTCAACAAGGCTCAAAATGCTCGAATGGACCCTCGAAATTCATCTAAAATCTTGTGTATGCAAATGAACTATGCTACCCTATGAAAATGGCATTTCAGACTCAAAGGAATCGATAAAATTTTCAATGGAGATTGTTTCGATGAGTGGGTCCCACACCCAAAAAAACCATTTTAGCCAAAAATTCAAAATGAGTCTGTAAGTCTCGAGACCCGAACCAGAGGTTTCACTAGCCCAAAGTCCACGCTCCGGAGCTAACGCCGCTGGTAGAATTCTCAACTGAGCATGTTTACTTCGAATGTTGACCAAGGTCATATCCTTCAATTTTAAGAGTTTTAAAACAGAAAAATGGGCTTAAAACACAAACGAACTGCTAGGGAACCAAACCGTCAGTCTCGGCAAGTCATAAATGACCCGTAGCTGCTGTGGAAAAGCTCAAACCACGAAAAAGTACAAAAATAGAGAAAATGACCTAAAGTGTCATTACAGATGTTGTTCGTTGAAAATGAAAATACAATGAGGCACTTTACCATGGAAATGATCTCATCGCTTTTCCGTCGATTTTGGCCAAAAAAACAATAGTGTCCGTCGCATTTTGGCCCTTTTTTTGGTAGTGATATAATATTTTTCCTAAATTATTGATCATGAGAACTTTCACCTTCTTTCAGAATTTATTTTTATTTTATTTGAAAATTAACATTTGGCCATAAAAATTTCAAATACAACTTAAAATTGTATTTGGGATTTAAAAAGCACCAAAAATTCTATTTTAGTTTTCTTCATTTTTATTTTTATCACTTTTATAAATTTTCTATTTCAAATTTATCCTAAAATTTTTATTTTTATAAAATAAATTTAGTTAAATTATATTTCATATTTAAAAAAAAAATACATTCAAATTTTAAATATTTATTGCAAAAAGTATGACCAAACACAATTTTGACTCCAACTCCAACTTTGAAAATTTTAAATAAAATAATTTTTTTTATTTTCATGGTCAAAGCTCACTATATATAAATATTTTTAAAATAATATTTTTTACTTACTTATCAAACACTAGAAAATAAATAAGCAACCTACTTATTTTCCAAGAAAATCTTTTCGAGAAAAATATTTTTCTTCGTACAAAAAACACCCTAAAATAAAATGACAAGTTTAAAATCAAATTACTTTTAAATATTAAAAAATAACGTCATTTCCTGAATGAAATAAAAAAGGAAAGAAATTAACATAAAATGAAACAAAAGGGATACAAATAACATGTACCACTGACTCCACTCCCATTCTACCTAGCCAGCTTTAAAAGGGAAAAAGTCGCCTACAAATAAGAAAAAGGCGGAATTGATAAATTGAAAGATTATTGCTAAGAGAGAGAGAAGTAGAGAGAAAGGGATGATTTTATTTATGAGAGAAGTCCCTCTATATATACAAGTCTAAGATGACCTTTCGTCCTTAGAAAAGACGTTTGGCCTTTACTATTTACATTATTGGCCTTTACTATTTGGCCGACACTCACTATTTGCTACTTTACATAATGGCCGTTACTTTTACATATGGCCGACATACTATTTACTACTTTACATAATGGCCGTTACTTTTACATATGGCCGACATACTATTTACTACTATTATTTACATTATTTCTTTGTCTTCTAGTTATTCCAGCTGCACTTCTGGAATGTAGTTGTCTTCTCCGTCACATTTCGTGCATAGATGATCTGGGTATTTTTGTCCTACTAATTTACAGTATCTAGTCATCATATTTTGTGAAATAAAATTTTTTCTGATAGCTCTTGTGGTAGGTGACTGCTCTGGTCTCAACAGGCTTAGTATCCATTGGCGTAGTTCTTCCATATCTGCTGTCTTTAGTTCTCTGCAATTGGAATATATCATCGTCTGATCTCGGTTGTAGTAGCTCCAAATTGCATTTCTGTTTAGATAATTATTTGATAATTCGTTCAAAATGGTAGATATCCCAATAGTTCTTTTATTTGCATAGAATTCTGGGATATTTACTCTTTGTATTTCTTCTTGTATTTCCACTTTCTCCGGGATTATCATTTCCTTGGTCAAACCTATCTTGATAACTTGTATTATAGGTTTGATTTCGTCGTATAATATCTCCGCAGTTGCTGAATAAAACTTTATATAAAATAAAATGCCTTTAGTAATTCTTTTGTAATGTAGAAATGCTTTGTATAGTTCTGGTATCTTAGCTATTTCTTCACCTGTTATTGTGTATACTGTACTTAACAGTCCATAATTGTAGCAAGTTTCTACTAGATTTGAATTGGTACATGGTTGTGCTATGAGTTTATTATATCCCTGTAGGTGCTGGGTTATATAATCTTCATTCGGGTTTTGGGTATTTTTAGCTCTGGGGTTTAGATTCAAAAAGGTTTGGATTTTGTGTATATTTTCTATATACGTCCTGGTGATATGGTTATATATTTGTTTGTGTGAATCCAAACTGGTTTTGTAGGTATTTACTTGTGGGATAACAAATATATCTTTTTGGGTATATTCTGGAAGGTATGGTTTGGAGAATAGCTTATTCATATTGGTATTTGTATATTTTGCCTTACCATCTTCCTTTTTTGTAGTTGATCCTCCAGTAGATGTGCTACCTGCAGCTGTATTTAACATCTTGTTATGGGTTTTAAGGTGTTTCCCAACGTCACCTTCTAGCTCCGCATGTTTAGAGTCATGCTGCTGACTTAGCTCCGCATGTTTAGAGTCATGCTGCTGACTATTAGCTGTCTTTTTTAGCATCTGTACTTCGCTTTCTATTTTCTCCATTTTCTGACAAAGTGTTGTCATAGTAGCTAGTATTTTTTCCAATGTATCTACATTATCTTTCTCTGGAGAGATAATCTGCAATGAGATTTTTGTCAGTCTTGATTACTTCAATTGTAAATGTGAAATTTAATATATTCAATACTAGTCTTCTTATTTCTTTTGTTGTAACTGAATCTTGTACCTTTTTGGTTATCCACCATTTTACCTGTGTATTGTTTGTTCTCACAATAAATTTATTGTAAACAATATATGGTTCAAAGTTTAACAAACATTTATATAATGCAAATAGTTCTTTCCTATTTATTTCCCATTTTAATTGTGGTTCTGTATATGATCCTGAGTAATATCTACAATGGTGTTCTATTTTTTCATTTTCATATTTATATTTTAATACTCTGCCGTAGCTATGATCGCTAGAGTCTGTTTCTACTATGTATGTAAATTATTTATTTTCATCTGGAAAATATAGTTTTGGTAGCTGTTTACACATATTTTTAATTTTCCTTATATGAGTTTTATCTGTGTCATCAAAATGGTATTCTACGTCCTTTTTTAATTTTTTCTGTAATGGCTTTAAATTTTCTGCTAGCTTAGGTATATATTCTCGTACTTGGTTAACTAGTCCTAAAAAGGATTGTAGTTTCTTTTTCGTGTCAAGCATTTCGTCTAATCCAATTATTTTTTGTACTATATGTGTTTGCATTTTTATCCCGTTTTTATCTATTTGTATTCCTAGAAATTATATTTGGTTTTTTTCATTATTTCTGCCTTCTCTTTGCTTAGACTAATTCCTGAGATTTCTATAATATGTATAAATTTTTCTAATAACCTTATATGTTCTTCTTGTGTTCTAGAGTATAGTAATATATCGTCTATATAGACTATACAATTTTCTAGCTGGTTAAAGTAGTTATCCATAAAGTGTTGGTATCTACCTGGTGCATTTTTATATCCAAACAGTAATACGTTCCATTCATAGAATCCTTGTGGTACTGTAAAGGCTGTTAATTTTTTAGATTCATCTTCTAGTTTTAGGTGGTAAAATCCTGATTTACAGTCAAATTTACTAAAATAATTATATCCTTGTATTTGTCTTATTTTTAATATTTTATTCGGTATTGGGTAGTTATATGTTTTGGTTTTTGCATTTAAATTTTTATAGTCTATGACCATCCTGGTTTTTCCTCTTTTTTGTTCACTATGTTTATTTACTATGAATGCTGGGCTAGAATGTTTGCTATTACTTTCTTGTATATAGGTTTTTTCTAGTAGTTCATTAATATGCATTTTAAATTCTTCTAAATCATTGACTATATTTTAAAGGTTTTTGGGTTATAATACTATTTTCCTCCATTAGTTCTATTTTAACTTTTGTTTTGTGGTTTTCCCATCCTTTTAATGGTTCTTCACTATATAGTGTTTCTAATTTATCTTGTATTGTTTTTATTTTGTCTATCGAGAATATTATTAATTCTATTTTATGATCTAATTGATTTATGTTTTCTAATTTTTAGTTTATTTTTTCACTTCCTTTTATCCATTCTGTTGTCTTTCTATTTTTGTTACTAACTCTTTTTGCTCCTACTTTGTTGTTACATGGTGTTGTGAACCACCAATGTGTTTTTGTTATTGTGTGTGGATATAGGTTTTCTAAAAAAGGCATTCCTAATAACATATCTTTTGTTGTTAGTTCGTAATTATATACTTCTTCTATTGTTAGTATTTTATCCCATATTTGTATTTTTATATTTTTTGCTTTATGTGTAATCATACTTCCTTCATTATTAAATCCTGTTACTACTATTGGTGTTTTTAACTTTTCCCATTTTTCTTCTGGTAAGCAATTATATTTAAATATATTAGCTTCTGCTCCTGTATCTATCATTGGTGTATAATATCTATTATTATATCCTTCTACTATTATTTTTGCTAGTATATATATTTTCATTTCATAGTTTCTTTTTTAAACTCTTTTTATTATTATTTTCTTATTATCATGTGTTATTATTAATTGTTTATTTTCTATACTATATGACTTCATTTTTTCTAACCATTTTATTCCTAATATTATATTTTTTTTCTTGGTGTATTTCAAATTTTATTCTTATTGGTATTCCTCCTATAATTATTTCCTTTTTTACTATTTCTTTAGTATTTACTAATGTTTTTGGTAGGTCTGGGCATGACTGGTTTTTTACTTTTATCTTATCTTCCATAACTAATTCCCTTGTTATGTTATTTTCTTCTTGTCCTATATCTATTAATATTAAACATTTCTGTTGATTTATTATTCCTGCTATATAGTATTGTTTTAGTTCCTCTTTTTGATGTTTTATCAGCCTTGTAGATGATTCTTGTATTTCTGGTTCGTAGTTTATACTTGTGCTTTCATATCTTCTGCTACCTGATATGCTTAATCTTGGTTCATAGTTTATTCTTTTAGATGTACTTAATCTTTCTTTTACTATTTCTAAATCTTCGTCAAAATCTATTTCTTTGTAACTATATTCATTTTTGTCTATCAAGGTAACTATCTTTTCAAAGGGGTTTTCTATCTTTATCCTATTTATTTTGTTTTTTGCTGTTATTTTATGTTTAGTAGTCAGTACATACAAGTTTTTACATCTTGCTGTAAATATTTTACTGCCTGGGGCTAGTTCTATTCCTGACATTTTCCAATATAATACTAAAGATTTATCTATATTTTTATCTGATACTGCTACTGAATAATTAGCACTTATTATAAATTTAAACTTTTGGTATATTAAATTTCCTTTAACTGTGCTTATTATGCTTTTTTCTATAGGTTCTATTATCCTATCGTCTGCTAAATATATTTCTATTGGTGTATCTATTCCTTCTCTAAAACAAGCTTTTATTAATATTTCTGTTCCACCTAGATGTACGTATTTTATTGGATCTCTTACTTTTAGATCTTGTATTTCTTTATTTATGATTCTTCTGCTTATTAAGGGTATTTTAGCTTTTCTTTGTGTATATTTACAATCTATTACATGTTCCTTTTGACTTACTACGTAGTATTCTTCTTTCTGTCTTTTGAATAAATTTCTAATAATTGGTATACTAAATATTTTATCTACACTTAAGTCTAATTCTTTTCCTTTTATTTGATCAAATATGTTAAAATCAAATATTATCTTTTGGTCCGTAGATTCTTCATCTAGATATTCTTCTTTGTTTATTATTTGTATCTCTTTTTCAGTCATTTATCTGTTCTGATTTAATACTTAATTCATTTTCTTCTTCTTCTTCTGATATTTCATATATACTATCATTGCTATCTAGTTCATAGTCTATGTATTCTATTTGCGTATATTTTTCGTTTTCTTCTAATATTATTTCTAATATTTGTTTTCTTTGTGGGTTTCTTGGTAATCTACAATTTTTAGCTATATGTCCTAGTTTTCCGCAGTTATAGCATGTACATTCTGTTAGCTTTCGTTTTGGTCTATATGGTCTTTTTGTTTTATAGTTTTTTACATAATATTTTCTCTTTGGGTTTATATATCTATATTTACATAATATTTTCTCTTTGGGTTTATATATCTATATTTAGATTTATATTTTTTATATCTCTTATTTCTAGAGTATGGATTTTTATATTAATTAATTTCATCTTTACACCCGAATTTAGGTGCTACTTTATTGTTACAACATACTAGATTTTTTATTAGAGTTTTCTCTATTTGTAGTTTTTCTCTATATTCTTCACAAGTATTAGAATACCAGTGATGTAAATATTTTATTCTAGCTCCTAATGTATCTGTCAGTCCTGCTTCTTTCCAATTTTTTATTATTTTTGAACTAAATGGTTCAGGTAATTTTGTAAAATATAACTGTCTGATTTCTCTACTTTCTTCTGTATTATATGATCCTTTATAATAATATTCTTTAAATGCACATGTATACTCGTCTATATAACACATGTTGCATATTTCTAATTTTATCATTAAATTTCTATTTATGACTTTTTCTTTATTTTGTTCTTCATATTCTGTCATCATACTACTAAATTCATTTCTTATTGCTGTTTCATATTTTTGTAGTATCTCTATCGATGTTGTTGCTGTTTCGCCACTCATGTTCTTATTATTTCTTAATGTTTTTATACTTTCTTCTGTTAAATTTAATAACCATAATTTTACTGTTCCAATTAATGTTCTTTCTATGTATCCTGGTACCTCTGTCATGGCTATTTTGTTGTCTATTAATTGTTTTGCTATATATCCCATCCATAATTGGATAACTTTATTTGTGTCTGTCACACAATCTAGATCTAAGAAGTTATATTGTTCTATTAATGGAGTTGGTGTCCATTTTTCATTATATCGTTTTTTCCATATCGTTTCTTGTCTATCTGAGTTTTCATAACTTTTTGTATAGTATTTTGGACCTGATTTAGGGTCTCTTTTTCTTGATGTACTAGGTTTTTCTTCTACTTTACTCATGTTTATTTCTATGTTTTCATCATTTTCTATATCTTTTAATAATTCAATGTATGTTTCACTTGCTTCTGAATTTTGTTCTTCATTAATTTCATTTATTTCATCTATTCTTAATTCTGGTAAATTATGTTCTTCGTTATCTTCTTTTAGTTGTAATTTTTCTTTAAATGATCTTATTTCATTTTGTAATTTTTCTTGTTGTTCTTTTTCTTCTTTTTATTTTTGTTTATTTTCATATATTTCTTTTAACATTGCTAGTTCCTTTTCTAATTCTAATATTTTTGTATTTTTAATATTTTCTATTTTTTGTACTTCTATTTTTTGCTTCTTGTTTTATTTTATTTATTTCATTCTTTCTGTCTATCTCTTCGTTTTCTTTCATTACTCTTATCATAGCTGCTAAGCTATCTTCTAATTTAGCTGATTCTCTTTCTAGCATTAGGTTTAGAGTTTCTCCTATTTTCTTATATCTTCTTCCTAGATTAGAAAGTACTATTTTTATTTTTATTCCTTCTAGATTTTCGAAGATTTTTTCTTCTATCACATATTCTTCCTTATTCATTTATAATTTGTGTTTTAATTTATATGTTAATTTTTGTAATTCTATGTATAGATAGAATATTTCCTTTCTTTGTGCTAATATCGATTTATGGCATACTCCTGCAAATATATTTTCACTAAGTCTTTGTTCTCTATGTGCAATTTCTCGTCTTTTTTGTTCAATTATTTCTGTTAGTTTTTCCTCGTACTTATTCATTAAATGTTTTATTATAATATTCCTTTTTTAAAGGAATCAGTTTTTGTATTTCTTTTACACTGTTCATAATATATTCAAGATATTCTATATCTTGGGTTTTTTGATATTCCTCTATATTATCCTTTATTAAGTTATTTAACAAATTTATGTTTTCTACAGTTTCTTTCCAGTAACTTAAATATTCGTAATTAATCATTAGTCTGAATATACTATTTCTAGATCTGAATATATTTTCCAATCGTCATCTATATTTAAATTGTCTAGATCTATCTCATACCATTGTTGTTCTAATAAATCGTCTATTTCATCAAATATCTTTTCCCATATAATTCTTTTTAATTCTATTATCTTTATGTCTTTTAGTGCATATAAAACTAATGTTTTATAATTGTTTATCATTTCATTATGTAAACTGGTCATTTTATGATGTTTTTTTATCAATTATTCCCTCTAATCATACTTTATGATAGGATACTTTTTATATAAGCTTACTATAAACTGGATTATTCTAGATCATGTTTATTCGTCACTACTAGCATTGTACTAAGCGGATACTTTTCTTCTTTAAACAGTATTTCTCATACTATTGGTACTCCCTAACACGGCTTCTTGCCTCAACGGTTTTCCTCTCATGATAGTACTGTTCTTAGAAGTTTTTCTTCTCCCTTTTCCCATTTGCTAGCAAACTATGTAACATGCTTTGAATAATTCTAATATATAGTAACTAATATAAAATTTATTCTACCATAATTATGATTATCAGGAATATATGAGTTTAGCTACGCATATTCATATGACAGTATATAGCAACATAAGTATATCGGTATACCTGCACGGTAGTTTCCTCGTCGGAGTTAGCTTTTTCCATGATGATTATATTTTTCTATCTAGCTCTGATACCAAATGATGCGGAATTGATAAATTGAAAGATTATTGCTAAGAGAGAGAGAAGTAGAGAGAAATGGATGATTTTATTTATGAGAGAAGTCCCTCTATATATACAAGTCTAAGATGACCTTTCGTCCTTAGAAAAGACGTTTGGCCTTTACTATTTACATTATTGGCCTTTACTATTTGGCCAACACTCACTATTTGCTACTTTACATAATGGCCGTTACTTTTACATATGGCCGACATACTATTTACTACTTTACATAATGGCCGTTACTTTTACATATGGCCGACATACTATTTACTACTATTATTTACATTATTTCTTTGTTTTCCTTACTTTCTTCTGTAGTATATGATCTTTTATAATAGTATTCTTTAAATACACATGTATATTCGTCTATATAACACATGTATTTCTAATTTTGTCATCAAATTTCTATTTATGATTTTTTACAAAAGGGATACAAATAACATGTACCACTGACTCCACTCCCATTCTACCTAGCCGGCTTTAAAAGGGAAAAAGTCGCCTACAAATAAGAAAAAGGTCGGTTTAATGGTAATTTTGGTCCTTTAATTATTAATAAATTTTAATTTAATTTTGTAATTTTTGATTAAGTATATTTAATTTTTAATTAATTAAAATATATTTGATGATCTTACTTGTAAATATTTATAAATTTATTATGATTATTAAATATCCCATCATTTAAATATTCTTGTGTTACGTTAAATTTGCAGTGATACTCAATATTTTATACTAATGTAGTTCTAAAATTAATTCAAGTATTAGTTATCTTCTGTTGCATCAAGATGCAAATTTTAATTAATTAAATATTAAATATATTACATTATATATTATAAAAGCCAAAATTAAAATTTACTGATAACAGACGGACCACAAATATTATTATCCCAAAAAGGCTTAATATCCAATTTGACGGTCCTACTTATACGATCATTTAATATTAGCCAGTATTTGCGTAGGAAATTCGGGCCCACCCATAAAGAATGTTTTGAGGTTCATTAGGTTAATTAGTAAACCCTAATTAATTTCTCTATATAAATACATATGGTGTATTATTAGAGATATAGAAAATACTACAATTAGATCCTACGCTTTATTTTTTCTCATTCAGTTAGGGTTTAGGCTGTGGTATAGGGGTTGCTCTGACACACCGTGACAACCATCGCCGATCAATAATTCCAATCGTGGTTCATCCTACGCTTTCGCTTCCGCTACGCGAACAACAAGTAAGTTCTCGTATTATGGTTTACGCATATTATCTATTTAGTTTAGATTAATATGATAGATGTAATCATTCATTGGTATCATGAGTCATAGGTTGGTTTTCTGGTATGTAAATATAGAATTGCATTTCTGTTTTTACACTATTCAATTGAGTATAATAAATTGATTTAATGACACTGATTTAGAAAAAGTTCTTGAATCAGTAATTAATTTTTTTTATTTGAAATTTTTGAATAAGTTTTTTTCGTTTTTCGTCATGAACGAAACATATCTGAACGAATTTTTTTTAATAGATCTAAAAAAATTTTTTTTGCTAGAACAGAAAAGAAAATGAAAAAAATAGAAATTTTTTCATTTTTTGTCAAGAAGGAAATAAATCTGAATGAAAAATATTTTTTAACAGATCTGAAAAAAAAAAAATTTTGCCAAGAACAGATATGAAATCGAAAAAAAAGAGTTTTGATTTTTTTGTTTTTTATCAAGAACGAAAAAAGATCTGAACGAAAAATATTTTTTTAACAGATCCGATACAAAAACAAACATTTTTGTATATTTAAAAAGATCTGAAAATTCAAAAAAGAAATATAGTTTTTTTCAGCCCAATAGATTTGATTTTTTCTGGAAAAAAAGAAGTTCTTTTCAATGAAAAATATAAATAAGAAGAGAAGAGAAAATATATTTTCTCTCACGTTTTTTTGTATTCTGTTCCAAATTTAAAAAATAATGGAGCTTGATGTTCTTCTTTTAATGGCTGCTACACTAAAGAAGAAGAAGAAATTAGGTTTTTTTTGTTCTTCTTAAAGTTTTTTTAGAATGGGCTGATCATGTGGGCCTCCTTTTTTTTAATTGATGAAACTATGAGTCAAATGGGCTTTTTTTATAAAAATGACAGATATATTGCATGGGTTAAAGGCCCATTCAAAAATTATTGATTAATTTATTTTGAGAAATTTTCAGAAAATAGCAAACTTGAGCCCATAATTAAGGAGGAGATAGCAGACATTAACTAATTACGGGAGATAACAACTAATAAGCTAAAATATTGCTATTTTATTTGTATTTAATGTCCGTATTTTATTAATCAAATACAAATACAAAATGATGTGGAAGAGTGATTTTAAGTGACTGTTACCGTTTTAAAAGGAAAGGATCTTTAATGATTATAATTCCTTCCTTATATCAAGCATCTTTAATGATTATAATTTCTTCCTTAGATCAAGAATCTTTAATGATTATAATCCTTCCTTATATCAAGAATCTTTAAAAGGAAAGGATCTTTAAGGATCTTTAATGATTATAACCTATAAAAAAAATGATATACAATGGATCAAAAATTCAAGTTCAATATATAAAGGTGTATAAGACAGTCAATTTGTATTTTTATTTGTGTAAATACATATACTTAATCAGTCAAACACACATAAATTATTTATATTTGCATTCGCTTGCATACAACTAATACGTATGCCAGAACAGCCAACAAAAATGCATTTCTATTTGTATTCGAATACAAATACATTTGATATGTTTGTATGTTAAGTACATATACCAGTCCAGCCAAACACATATAAATTATTTGTATTCGCTTTGCATACAACTAATACGTATATGCCAGAACAGCCAACAAAAAATATATTTGTAATTGTATTCGAATACAAATACATTTGATATGTTTGTATGTTAATTACATGTACCAGACCAGCCAAACACATACAAATACATTTGACTTTTCAAATGTGTGTCGATATATATACAAGAGCAGTCAAAATATATTTGTATTTGTATTCGAGTACATTATGTATTACAAATATATTTGCAGGATTGCAAAGTCTAAGAAGAGAAATACATTTTCGTGTTGAAAAATACAAACATATGTATTTGTGTTGAATTTCTGTGCAAAATTCTCAATTTATATTATTTATATACATATAGAAAATTTTAAAAATACACTTAAAAAATATATAAAAAAATGTATATCTCTCCTTCTTCATCACGATCTTCTTCACCAGATTGAGATTTATCAAGATCTACTCTACCATCAGGGAGGTGTCCAACCATCCCACGAAGATGAGTGAAATCAATGAGACTCAACGATTCCGGATTGTTTGCTAACTAATATAGACTGATACATTCCACCAATAATCTTGTGACCTTTACAAGAAACTTATGCCATATCTTTCTGTCCAGTATCAAATCAAGTCCAAGTGGAAAAATCAAAGGATGGTTGATGGTGCAAACTGTAGCCACTCAAATGTTGTATTGCTGTAGATATGAAGTTTCTTTGTTTTCTCAGGTCTTGTAAATGGTTGAGAGAAATCTGGATTATGACATTACTTCATAGGCTCTATATCAAATTGTACATATGCTAATTGCTAAAGAGATAATCTTTCTTCTTACCAAGTGTTCATCTAAAATCATGGTTTCTATCTTTAACTGTGTGAGAATTGAATTAAAAAGGGAAGTAGCGAGTGATAATAGGAAGGAGTTAATACTCTTCTAAATGTATTTGGAATGGTGGATGAGGCCAACCAAAATATTGTTATTCTGTCGTGGATGACAATTTTTTTAAAGTGTTGTTATTAATCATAATTATGGGCCCAAGTTTGCTATTTTCTGTAGTTTTCTCATTTATTTTTGGGTTTATGGGTTGATTATAAATTATAGTTTCATTAAATAAAATTTTAAATTATAAAAATTTAATCATATGGACTTAAATTCAGAATGTAAAATTAGTAGTTATATTTAAAGTAGTCTCAATTAATTTATCATTATCCCAGTTGCTTAAACTCTATTATTTTGTTGAGCATGTTTGTATGAAATGTTAATTAGTTTAACATTAAAATTAATTACTATTTTCTTTAGCATTCTTAAAATGTTAATTTGTTTAACATTAAATTTTATACTTATGTGATCAACATGCATGAAATGTTAATAGTTAAACATTATGTTTATTTGCTATTTTGATTAAAAGCATGCTTAAAATGTTAAGTTGTTTGACATTAATAATTTTTTTCTAATATGTTCAAAAAGAAAACATGAAATGATGTTAATTAGTTTAACATTTTTATATCAATTTGGCATGAAATAAATGTTAATTAGTTTAACATTATTTAGTTCTAATTGAATAATATGTTAATAAGTAACATTAAGACTTTCATGAAAATTTTCAAGCATGTAATAAATGTTTATTAGTTGGACATTAATTTTATTGGCATGCTTATGATAGTTAATTTGTTTAACTCATGATTCATATGGGATCATAAAATCATAATGGATAAATATGTTGTCCTAAAAATGATTAAGATACTTAGCTAAGTAATTGACTAGGTTAATCTTCATAATATTTTAATTATTGGATGATGAGTGAGAACATAGTGAACTCTCGACTTCCTAATCAATTGGTGCATAGTATCACAATATGTATGAATGTTAAACATCGAACCTTGCATTGTATATTTTTTTAATAATTCTCATTGCAATTTTTATTTTGTTAAAGAATGACTGCTGCTTCGAAAAACATTGTTGTTGAGCTCAACAAAGGGTTGAAACTCAATGGTGACAATTATGAGACTTGGAGCTTGAAAGTTCAATATGTGCTAGAAGAGCAAGAGGCTCTTGAAGCCATTAATCATGTGCTAAATGAGCCTGAGGCTAGCAACACGGCTCAGCATAGGTGTGACCGTGAAGTTTATTATGCTTGGAAGAAAAAGGACTTAACTGCTAGCATTACGCTGCTAAGCACCTTGGATGATGACATCCTAAGAGATTTCAAGGATCACCAAAGGGCTATGGAACTTTGGAATGCTTTGAAGAACAAGTTTGGTACTTGTTCCACTATAAAGCTAAGATTTCTCACGATCAAATTTGACTCATACAAGAAACGCCCAGAACATTCAATAAAAACATATCTGAGGCTGATGACAAATATGATCAGAGAGTTGAAAGATGCCAGTCATGTGTTGACTGATGAACAACAGATCCAAGCAGTAATACACTCTTTACCTAGTTCTTGGGATCATATGAAAATGTATTTTACCCATAATGAGAGAATCACAACTATAGAAGACGTTCAGAGGCACCTTGAGTTAGAAGAGGAAAGGCTTCAGGATGCAAAGTCAATAGCTGAGTTGCATATGGCAAGAACCTCTAAATTCAAGAACGATTCAAAGAGAAAGAACTGGGGAAAGAAGAGAGGGCCATCTTAGCCTCAGCCAGCTCAACCTGCTAAGAAAGAAAGGACTGAAAACAGCAAGAACAAATGTCTCAAATGTGTCAAGATTGCTAAAGTGAAATGCTTCAATTGTGACAAAAAAAGTCACTATGCCACAGACTGCTCTAAGCCTCCTAGAAAGGTATTTCATAAAATTCGAATTAGTAAACTTTGTGTTTCTAATTCTGTTTTACTAACTGAATCTAATCCTTTGTGGATTGTAGACTCAGGAGCAACAGACCACATAGCATGGGAGCGTACTGCCGTTGTTGAATTTCGACGAGTTTCACATGGAAGCAAAGTGGGTATATGTGGGAAACAACAATAGAGTTGTTGTTGAGGGAATCAACACATGCAAGCTAGTCATGCGTGGAGGTCAAAACCTGATGCTACATGATGTCCTCTATGCACCAATAATTCGTCAAAATATTATTGCAGTCTCTGTTTTGCTTAAGTTAGGATATAATTTATTCTTTCATGACAATTTTATTAAGTTGACTTTTGGATCAACTTGTCACGACTCAATTTCTCGGTCATGATGGCACCTACAACTCCCTAGTAGGCGAACCAATCCTTGTAGCCCGGAATGGTTAGTAATGAGCTACCTTCTAACAGTTTAAGCAGAAGATTTGATACATAAGCGGAAGCAAGGGCGTAATGAGAAGAAAATAGATACAAGAGAGATATAAACAAGTGGAATCTAAACCAACCCAAAACCTGGTATCAAAGCGTATAAGAGCTTAACTACATCAGGAGTATAAAGGTCCAAAAGTCATATATACACAATGTCTCCGAAACTATAAGAGTACAAAATGCACCAAGGATAACTGAAGTCAAGCTCTAAACGCCAAGAGCTCACCCTTAGCCTGGATGATCCAAAAACTGCACCCCGCACGAGTCTCTGATGCGCTAACGGTGATGGCCCATGTTAGGATCTTCACCAGAAGATGCAAAGGGTAGGGTGAGCACCAAATACGAAGCATAAGATACCCAGTATGTATCATAGGGTGACTGGGCACATATAAAGTAAAAGTGCAATAGTAGGCAGAGTAGGAACAAACAGTCAAGGAATTCAACGATAAGCACACAGAAGCTAGCCCAGAGGGAAGACAGCAGAAATAACATATAAGGCTAGCATATAGAATATATACATACAACAGGCACAGGTGAAAGTAAAGACAATGCACCTGGGATCTTTGTAAAAATTGTATATATAAGAATAAGTTCTAGAAATGGGCGGTATACCGGTACCCTCAAGTATAAGGAAAAAGGGAGAGAAAAATAAAGGTAGACATGCTCGACATACAGGAATTAATACCCAATCAAGTCATACAAAACTCAATCCAGGAACTCACCACCTCACAGTAATCATGCTCATACTCAACCGTAACAGGGAACAATATCAAAATAAAGTAACAAGAGTCTACCTACAGTCCCTCGGTCGCCCATACAACCGAGGAACGCAATCAAGTGAAAACAAACCCTTTGACATCCCATACTACTGGAGCTTACAATCAACAAACAACAAACAAGGGTGGTATCTCAAACAATGGATGATATGATGCATGAAAACCTCAGGGTGAAATAGAACCTCTGTATTTACCTCCTTCGGTGCTGATCGGGCCCAGTAGGAAGGTTCCAAGAAAGGACAACCCATATACCTCTACTCCACTGTATACCCTTCCCCCCGGCACATGCATCCCAAAACTTCAGGCCCAGAGTGGCAAGGTCCATTGAGGTCCCGGACCCCATATTAAAACTCAGAGTCAAAATGTGTCCTCCAAAATCGAGTTCGAGTTCAAGCCAGTGGCTAAGTCTCAAATATGCATGACTAGACCCTGTCTAGGACTAAAACAGTGAAAAAGATGTCTCAAAAACCCTTCCAAGGGTGTCCGGACACAACCGGATCTAAAACAGTAGTAAAAATATCTCAGATGCTCCACCTGGCCGAGCCTGATATCATTTCAAATCAGTAAGAAAACTCAGCTAGCACTCCGACCCGATCGAGTCTAGCAATAGTGGTAAATCATGATAAAACCATTTTTTAACCTTCTTTTACCCCAAGAAGATCCACGTATCAAGTCAAATCATTTTCAAATCTAATTTCATCGAAAACAGGCCCCCGAGGCCATGCAAGGTTTAGAAAATCAATTTTCATATGCCCGAAGCCAAAAAACATAATAAAACGTGGAAAAACCTCTTTATATGCATGGAAATGATATGATCAACCCAAATAGCTTCCCGACAGCTCACAATCAACTTAACGGCTCTGCACAGGCTCCGAAGCTACTCAGCAAGCATAACCAGCCTGGAAGGATATTTCTATGTCCGAAACTCGCAGACATTCCCAATAATCCCATCTTTTATGTTCTAGAGTCAATAAGACCTCACCGGGTCACAAGGGTAATAAATATATCAACTAATAGGAATACTACACATAACGGAGGAAATAAATAGGATGAATCATGGAAAAGTGATCAAGGTCTGTGGTACCAACCTAATAACCCAACCCAAGGATGCCAACTAGTACAATTTTACCTGATATATGCGAAGTCTAGGGAGTTAAGCCGTAACCTACCTGTCGTTAGATGACAAACTGCAGGAATGATGATATTTGAGGCCACGCTGCTCCTAGAAGCTCCAAACGAGAATCAAACTATCAAATTCATGAATAAAATATTAAAACGAGTCTAACGATACCCATATTGCTACAATTGTAGCCGGGTCGATATCCGAGTCAAAAGGGGGCTTGCAATCCAAAACTAAAAATGAAAAGAACCACGATGACCCCAATGATGCCAAGAAGGCATGCTCCAAATTTGAGCACAATTGGACAAGGGAAGGGCACCAAAACAGCCCATCCAAGTTAGGCATTAAAGAATGGAAATTTCGACAATAAAAATGGAAATTGGGCAAGAATTACTTACCAAAATGATGAACAATCAGCCCAAGACGAATAAAACTTCACACCCACAAACATGCACAAGCTTAAGGGGCAGAATCTATCACAAAATCCAAGCTTTAGATGAGCATCAATGGAGGAATTGAGAGAAAAATCAAAGAAGGCAAGTTGGGGAAGATGACTTACCAAGAGGCGAAGAACTACAGATAATCGACGAACAAATAATTCCCCAAGGTTTAGAACTGAAATGGAGCAGAATGGTGGAGAGAATTTTGAGTTTTAGAGTGAGAAAAGTGAGGAGAAGGGCTGGAAAACACGAAATAACAGCAATAAATAGTTGTTGTCCGCAGCTGATTTTCTGCACTTTTTAGAAAACTCGACGGGGAATTTTGGGCACAATCGGAAACTGATATTCAAAAACCAATAGTGCCAATAGAGTGGAAACGACGTTCCAGACTCTACAGAATCGACAAAACTTCCATATGAGGTCGCTTCGAAGAAATGTTGACCCAAGTCAACACTAACGAAAAGGAACTCAAAGGCTCAAAATGAGTCTGACTCACCCGGAACCCGAACCAACCATCTTTCTAGCACAAACACAATATTTCGGAGCTGATGGAATCATCGTATTTCAAATCCGACACTACGATCATCGAAAGTCACCCGAAGTTACACGTTCAACTCCAAATGGCCTGAAAACTGAGAAAACCACACAAAACCCACATCGGAAGTTCTCAGGCCTCAACTAAAGGTCCAACTAGACCAAACTCATCGCTCCGGAGCTAACAGAACTTTCAGAATTCAATTCTGAGCACATTAGCTAAGAATGTTGACTAAAGTCAATGATATTCTAAGTTTAAAGCTCTAAAATAGGCGAACGGCTAAAACGACCAAACGAACGACCAGGGCACCAAACTACTTGTCCCAGTAAGCCATAAATGACTTGGGGCCCTACAGTAAGGCTCTAACAGTGCAATAAATGCAAAAACGCGAAGATGATTGGAAGGGTCATCACAACATCCACTACTAAAAAGACTTTTGTCCTCGAAAGTCAAGAAGAAGGGACTACCTGAAGGCTCAAACAACTACGGATACTGAGAACGCAACTCACTCTCGGTCTCCCAGGTATCCTCCTCTACCGGACGATGCCTCCACTACACTTTCACAACCGGAATCTCCCTAGATCTCAACCTCCTAATATCTCTGGCCAGAATAGCTATCGGCTCCTCAACAAATGATAAACTCTCATCCAACTGAACCGAATCTCAATGCAACATATGAGACTTATCAGGCACATACCGGCGCAACATCGAAACATAAAAAACTGGGTGAATAACTGAAAACATCGGAGGCAAGGCTAACATGTCGGCAACACTACCAAACCTCTGTAGAATCTCAAATAACCCAATAAACCTGGGGCTAAGCTTTCTCCACCGACCAAATCTCATCACGCCCTTCATGGGCGATACTCAGAGGAAAACCAAATCACCAACAATGAACTCCAAGGCACGAAGTCTACGATCAGCGTAGCTCTTCTGCCACTCTGGGCTGCTCTAAGTCTGTCCTTGATCAAATGAACTCGGTCCAAGGAATCTCTAAGTAAATCTGTACCCTGCGGTTTGGACTCTAACCCATCAAACCAACCAATGGACGATCTGCAATGCCTACCATACAAAGCCTCAAAAGGTGCCATGCCAATGCTCGAATTAAAGCTATTATTATACGCAAACTCAGCCAATGGAATAAGCTGATCCCATGAACCTCCAAAGTCAAGAACACAATCCCGAAGCATGTCCTCCAGGGCCTGAATAGTCCTCTTATACTAGACATTTGTCTGAGGGTGGAAAGCAGTACTAAGCTGAACCTCCATACCCAAATCCCTCTGTATAGCTCTCCAGAACTGAGATGTGAACTGAGTGACGCGATATGAAATGATAGAAGCTGAGACCCCATGCAACCGTACAATCTCACGAATGTAGATCTGAGCTAACCTCTCTGCCCCATAGGAAGTCTGAACCGGCAATAAATGTGTTGACTTAGTCATCCTATCAACGATCACCCAAATGGTGTCAAACCCCCGAGTAGTCTCAGGCAAACTAATAACAAAGTCCATAGTAATACCTTCCCACTTCCACTCAGGAATGGGAAGTCGCTGCATCAAACCACCCGGTCTTATTTGCTCGAACTTATCTTTTTGACAGTTCAAGCACTGAGATATGAACTCTGCCACGTCCTGCTTCATACCACCCCACCAGTAAAGCTGCCTCAGATCTCTATACATCTTCGCTGCGCTAGGATGAATGAAGTATCTGGAACAATGTGCCTCATGGAGTATCAACTGTATAAAATCACCAACTCTCAAAACACAAAGTCGACCCTCAAACCTCAGAATCGCATCATAACCCAAGGTAGCCCAGCTGGTCTCACCCTGAACCACTTGATCACGAAGGTCACACAAACTCTGATCCTCAAACTGTCGACTCTGAAGCTGATCAACTAGACTAGAGCGAACCTCAACACTGGAAATAACTCTGCTGGGATCTGATAAGTAAAGCCTAACCAAATGGTTAGCCAAGGACTGGATATCCAAGGCCAATGGTTACTCAGAAACTAAAAGTGAAGCTAGGCTGCCACTACTCACCGCCTTCTGACTCAAGGCATCCGCTACCACATTTGCCTTGCCTGGATGGTATAAAATAGTAAAATCGTAGTCCTTCAGCAACTCAATCCATCTCCTCTGCCTCGAGTTCAGCTTGCGCTGACTCGTAATGTATTGAAGACTATGATGGTCGGTGAATATCTCGCAATGAACTCCATAAAAATAGTGCCTCTAGATCTTGAGCGCGAATACTACCGCCGCCAACTCCAAGTCATGAGTGGGGTAGTTGTACTTGTGAACCTTCAGCTGTCTCGACGCATATGCTATCACTCGACCCTGCTGCATCAACACACAACTAAGACTGACCCCTGAAGCATCACAATACACGGAGAAACTCTGACCCTAAACTGTGGCAAAGTCAAAACTGGAGTTGAAGTCAATAAGGCCTTAAGCCTCTGGAAGCTATCCTCGCACTGATTAGACCATTGAAATGGAATATCCTTCCTAGTCAGCATATTCAAAGGTGCTTCTATGGAAGAACATCCCTCGATGAACCGTCTATAATACCCAGCTAACCCAATAAAGCTGCAAACCTTGGTAGCAGTAGTAGGTCTAGGCCAATTATGAACTGCAGAAATCTTACTCAGATCAACTCTAATCCCATCCTTAGACACCACGTGCCCTAGGATTGCAACTGACTCTAACCAAAACTCATACTTTGAGAACTTGGCGTAAAGCTGATGATCTCTCAAAGTCAGAAGTACAGTCCTCAAATGCTGCTCATTCTCATCTCTACTCCTCGAGTATACCAGGATGTTATCAATGAAGACTATCTTGAACATATCCAAGTATGGGCTAAGCACCCTGTGCATCTAGTCCATGAAAGCTTCGGGGGCATTAGTCAACCCAAAAGACATTACCAGGAACTCATAATGGCCGTAACATGTCCTAAATGCTGTTTTAGGGATGTCCTCTGCCGTAATCCTCAACTGATGGTAGCCGGACCTCAAATCAATCTTAGAAAACATGGTGGAACCCTGAAGCTGATCAAATAAGTCATCAATCCTGGGCATCGAATACTTATTCTTCACTGTCACCTTATTCAACTGTCGATAATCAATACACATCCACATCGACCCGTCTTTCTTCTTCATGAAGAGAACAGGAGCACCCCAAGGAGACACACTCGGTCTAATAGACCCCTTAGCTAACAAATCCTGGAGGTGCTCCTTAAGCTCTCTCAACTCAGCAAGAACCATACGGTAGGGAGGAATAGAAATGGGCATGTGCCTAGCTCTAACTCAATGGCAAAATTAATATCCCTCTCAAGTGGAAGGCCTGGCAGGTCGGTAGGAAACACATCTAGTAAGTCTCTAACCACAGGAACAGACTCAGGAGACGTAGGGTCAGCACTAGCATCTTGGACATATGCTAGATAAAGTTAACACCCACGGGATATCATCTTGCTAGCTCGAAGACAAGAAATGATCCCAGATAGTGCATGGCTAACAGAACCCTGCCACACAATCGGGGATATACCAGGCATGGCTATGGTAATGGTCTTGGCATAGAAATCCAAAACTGCACGGTGAGGGGATAACCAGGGCATGCCCAGTATCACATTAAAATCCAATATATCAAGTATCATCAAGTCAGCCCAAGTGTCCAAATCACCAAAAGATATCACACAAGATATCACAATCTAATCCACTACCAAAGTATCTCCTACTGGGTCAAAACAGAAACAGGAACAGACAATGGCTCACTAGCCAACCCCAAACAAGGCAGAAAGTAGGCAGATATATATGAACAAGTGGATCCAGGATCAGACAAAGCATAAGCTGGCTGATGGCATACAGAAATCGTACCTGTGATCACTGTATCCGAGGCCTCTGCCTCCGATCTCCCAGGGACCGCATAGAACTGATGATGACCTCCACCTGCCCGATCGCCATCCCTACTACCTACTCTGCCACGTGGGGCACTACCCCTAGCCTGACCACCACGCCCTCTAGCCGGAGGCTGAACTGCTCGGAGTGGCTTAGTTGGTTGAACTGTACCCTGCTAGGGGCAATCTCTATCAAAGTGACCAACCACACCACAAGTATAGCAAGCCCCTGACGACCTACTCGGTCGGGATGAACCAGTAGAACCCGAATGTCCACCACGGACTGATGCCCCAAAATCTGTACCTCTCGACGGCTGACCACTGTGACCTCACTGACTGCCCTGACCTTACTCAAACTGAGAACCAGAAGCCTGAAGTGATGCTTGTACCGGTCGGCTAGACTGAACCTGATACTGTTGCGGCTGATAACCTCGGCCCTACTGGACTGAACCTCTATCACTATGCCTAAAACCACTGTAACCACCCTGATGTCAAGGCCTCTTATCTCTGGCCCCGGTGTCATGACAACGCGAATCCTCAACTGTGCGGGCATAATCTGCAATGGCCTGGAATGACCGATCGCTAGCAACCAGTATCTCTGCAGGCTCTCTGAACTCTCTCTGTAGCACCCAAATAAATCTACGGACTCTGTCGGCCTCAGTAGGCATAATCATGGCTCCAAACGGAGCAAGCTAATGTAACTGGTCTCATACTATGAGACGGTCATGGTATCTTGAGAAAGTATAGTGAACTCTTCCCTCCGACGCTCTCGATCGCTCGGTGGAAGGAACTTGGCCATAAAAGCCTCATAAAACTCAGACCAGGTTAAGGGAGGTGATGTAGAAGGCTTGCAAGCAACCTGTGCCCTCCACCATAACTTTGCTGGACCCTCCAGCTGATATGAAGTGTAGCCAACCCCGTGAGTCTTCAATAAGAACAAATGGTGCAACATCTCCTCGCAGGTAGTGATAAAGTCATGTGGGTCCTGACCTGATGTACCAGTGAATCTCGGTGGTGCCAATCTCAGAAACCTACCCAAGGCCTTCTACTCCGTCTCTGTCATAGTAGGGCAAGGAGCAAGAGGCTGGGCAATCGATGGAACAGGAACAACCTCAGCACGGGGAGCCACAGTAGCAGGTTGCGCTCCTGAACTCTGAACACCCAGGGCTATATGTCTGGGCTATCTCAGAAGGACGCTTCCCAATCATACCCAATAGCTAAAGTAGCAAACCCCGAATATCTGAAGGCTGAGTTGGGGCTGAAGCTAGCACATAAACTGATGTTGGAATTGGTACTGGAGATGGAAATGGTACTGGAGTTGGCGGTGCCTGGGCTGTCCCCGGGCCTATATGTTGCTGCTGTGGTACTAAATCTAGCTCGTTGTCATACTGAGGCTCTATATCCACTCAAGCAGCTCTAGCAGGTGCCGCTACTCTGGGGCGCCCTCGACCCCTACTTCTACCTCGAGGACCACCCTAGCCCCTAGCTGGAGTCTGAGGTGCAGGAGCAGGAGGCTCTCCTCCGCTAGAAGCTAAAGATCTCGTATGAACCATCTACGGAAGAGTGAACCAGAATAAGTGAGATTTCTAGAAACTTTAAAGGATACTACGCACGAGAGAGAGACAAGAAAAGTCCAGTTTCCTAAGATGTCACTATAGCCTCCCAAAGATTGAGCACGGACATCTCTTCCCTAATTAGCAGGACTTTACTAGATATTGGATCCTATACCGATGACACCGGTGAACCTAGAGCTTTGATACCAAGTTGTCACGACCCAATTTCTCAGTCATGATGGCACCTACAACCCCCCAGTAGGCGAACCAATCCCCGTAGCCTGGAACGGTTACTAATGGGCTACCTTCTAATAGTTTAAGCGAAAGATTAGATACATAAGTGGAAGCAAAGGCATAATGAGAAGAAAATAGATACAAGAGAGATATAAACAAGCGGAATCAAAACCAACCCAAAACCTGGTATCAAAGCGTATAAGAGCTGAACTACATCAAGAGTACAAAGGTCCAAAAGTCATATACACACAATGTCTCCGAAATTATAAGAGTACAAAATACACTAAGGATAACTGAAGTCAAGATCTAAACGCCAAGAGCTCACCCTCAGTCTGGATGATCCAAAAACTGCACCCTACACGAGTCTCTGACGCACTAACGGTGATGGCCCACACTAGGATTTACACCAGAAGATGCAGAGGGTAGGATGAGCACCAAATGTAAGGCATAAGGTACCCAGTAGGTATCATAGGTCGATTGAGCACATATAAAGTAAAAGAGCAATAGCAGGCAGAGTAGGAACAAACAGTCACAGAATTCAATGATAAGCACACAGGAGCTAGCCTATAGGGAAGACAGCAAAAACAACATATAAGGCTAGCATATAGAATATATATACACAATAGGAACAGGTAAAGTAAGGACAACGCACCTGGGATCCTTGAAAAAATAGTATATATAAGAATAAGTTCTAGAAATGGGCGGTATACCGGTACCCTTAAGTATGAGGAAAAAAGGAGAGAAAAATAAAGGTAGACATGCTCGACATACATGAATTAATACCCAATCAAGTCATACAAAACTCAATCCAGGAACTCACCACCTCACAGTAATCATGCTCATACTCAACCGTAACAAGGAACAATATCGGAATAAAGTAACAAGAGTATACTTATAGTACCTCGATCGCCCATACAACCGAGGAACGCAATAAAGTGAAAACAAACCCTCCGGCATTCCAAACTACCAGAGCATACAATCAACAAACAACAAACAACAAACAAGGGTGGTATCTCAAACAATGGATGAAATGATGCATGAAAACCTCAGGGTGAAATAGAACCTCTGTATGTACCTCCTTCGGTGCCGATCGGGCCCAGCAGGCAGGTTCCATGGAAGGAAATAGCCCGTATACCTCTACTCCACCGTATACCCTTCCCCCCAGCACACACAGCCTAAAGTCTCAGGCCCAGAGCGGCAAGGTCCATGGAGGTCCCGGACCTCATACTAAAACTCAGAATCAAAATGTGTCCTCCGGAATCGAGTCCGGGTTCAAGCTAGTGGCTAAGTCTCAAATATGCATGCCTAGACCCTATCTAGGACTAAAACAGTGAAAAATTGTCACGCCCCAAACCATGGAAGGCATGACCGACACTCGGAGCCCTAAAAGGCCGAGGGTGCCAAAATAGAGTGTATCTCTATTGAACCTGCTGGGGGTCTGAGACCGACAAGGTCTCTAAGAATATAAATTTGAAACACTGAAAGCTCAATAGTAGGTAATTAACTCAAGGCCGACAAGGCTATTATCATAGTAGATAGCTAATAACAAGGCCGATAAGGCCATACCCAACACTGATGTATATATACACGTCTACAAGCCTCTTGAAGTAAGTAAAATATCTCATATCCAGGACAGGGCCCTGGACTACCCATAAGTTGGACATATACATAACCTGGTCAAAATATAAGCTAGATCTCTGACTCGTCAGCTCCAGGAAGAATGGAGCTTTACCAAAATGGCTGAACTCTGCAACTCCTACTGAAGAGGTCTATCTGCGTTTCTATCTGGACCTGCAGGCATGAATGCAGTGCCCCCAGGTAATGGGGACATCAGTACAATAATAATGTACTAGCATGTAAGGTATAAACATAAAAGCAAGTCGCAAGTAGTAAATCTGAATAAGATATAATATGAAACTTGTAAACTGTAATTGGTAAGACTCGTTAAGATATTTCTCTTTTATTCTTTTTAGAATACAACACATGCATTAACTCACACCGCAACTCACTCTTTATAACCTACGCTGAACCACAATAGCGCCTCAGTGCACCCTATTTATAATAGCCTCAATATGGCAGTAGCGCCTCGGCGCACACTATGTATATAATGGCCTCAATATGGCAGTAGCACCTCGGTGCTCACTATGTATATAATAGCCTCAATATGAAAGTAGAACCTCGGTGCAAACTATGTATATAATAGCCTCAATATGGTAGTAGCACCTCGGTGCACACTAACACGCAAACCATGCATAATAAGTGTATTACTAGATTGACCTTCAAAGTTATTCTTGTTATTTATGAAGGTTCATTTAGATAACTTCTTTAGCCTTGGCTTACTAGGTGTTGGACTCAACATACCAAACACATATAAATGGGGATATGACTTGCTAACTTTCCTTGTATACTTTCTAAAGCTTGATTAGGGATCACAATACAAAGAAGAAACTTGACAAACGGATAACTTACGTTTCGTGCAAAAAGAATCAGATTTTTATAAGAAGGCGACTTGAATCACCATAATGTATAACTTAGTTCCTTAAGACTTGTTGAGTTACCCAATCATCTCTCTTACAACAGAATACTCAAATTCCTTCTTTCGGAGATTTAGAGTTCTATTTCTAGATTCATGCCGATAAGGAATAAATAAGCCTTAACATACCTCGTTCCTTCCGAAGATTTCGCTACCACAACTTGGACTTTCCTTTATTAAGTTAATCTAGAACACAAGGGTATAATGAAGCTAATATTAGCTCTTAAACCTGATGCAACTTTCCCAAAATAGTAGCTAAACATTTCCCGGGCAGATTTACGTATTTTGCATTAATTAAATGTGTATCGTCACACCTTTCTCCCCAATCCAATACACATCACACACACACCAACCTACTGCCTCCAATAATACAAAACACATCAAACAGTCCCTACACAACTCACCATGCCGAAATACAATAGCAACACATTGAACCCACGGCTTCTGATCGCCGTCCCGTGAGTTCTTAACAACAATTCAACAACAATTGTCCATCCGAACTTCAATCCAAAAATATGATTATGGGCAGAGTACTTACCACACTTGAAGGTGTATTTTTATCCTCTTTTTATTGATGCCTTGAAAAGCTTAAGTACCCCTACACATACACCAACAAGAGAAGAAGAAATCTCTTAATTGTTACACAATTTCTATGTGTTAAATCTTAAGAAAGGGGCTGCCATAGTTCATGTATTTCTTACCATAGGATATCCTAGATATATGTAGTATATTAATACCAAGATAACAAGTTGTTTAACTCACCTTAAGCTTGAATGAATCTTGATCTTCTTAGAACCTTAAAGAGAGAGAAGGACTGCCAAAAGGAAAGGAGATAAGAGAGAAATTTTCCAGCTTTTTGTGATCAATATTGATCAACAAAAGGTCTGTATAAAGGGACCTTTTTGGCCGAATTTTTTGAGTATATTTGGGCCAAAATGGGTTAAGAAACTTGGGCCAAAATTACCCTTTGCTTGGGCCTCAAAAGGGTTAAGTTTTGTGGCTGATTTTGGGCTTCTCTTGGGTCAAAATGTGGTCAATATTGGTGGCTACCTTTTGTAGTTGTTTGGGCCAGATTTGGTTGTGCTTTGATGGGCCAACTTTATACTTCATTTGGGCTTCCATTAGGTCTAATAATCCATGGTGTTGCTACCCGTAATCGGCCCTCGAAACTTAGTTCGTTAGCGTAGGTAGGTGATGCACCTACTTGTCACCTAAGAGCTTAGATAAGTCGAGCAAGTACCTCACTTGTTTTATATCATTTTCAAAACCCTCATCCTTATAATTTAACTTAACACTTATATACATTTGAACATTTCAAATTCTAGGCCAAAGTACCCCTTCACAATCTCGAGCTCAAATACTTTCGTCGATATTTACTTAGTCACATAGCTTTTGAAATGTACGGGGTGTTACATCCTTCCCCCCTTAGAATCATTCGTCCTCGAATGAGGGTAATGCATATAGAGCTCTAGTCCCTTAGGATTTTTTTGAAATTTCGGTAGAGATTCCTTTATAATTGGGACTATCCAAAAACCTAAAACTCAGCAAAAGTCCAGCACGATGCCTCACAGGGTGATACAACTATATACAATTAAATGTAATAATTTTCACATGTTCAAACCTGATCATATTTGCATAGTAGGAAGAGTATCAAGAACATAAGAATATGACTTACCTCTATAATATCTTCAAGTCATAAATAACTGGGGATGCTTTTTCCTCATTTCTTCCTCGGCTTCCCACGTCATTTCCTCGATATTATTATTTCTCCATAACACCTTTACTGAGGCTACTTCTTTGGTTCTGAGCTTCCTAACTTGACGATCTAGGATAGAAATTGGTACTTCCTTATAGGATAAGTCTTCATAAAGTTGAACATCTTTGATATGCATAATACGTGAAGGATCTCCTATGCACCTTCGTAGCATCGATACATGAAATACAGGATGGACTGTCTCCAATTCTGTGGGTAAATCTAGCTCATATGCCAGTTTTCCTACCCTTCGAATGATCCTGTATGGTCCAATATATCTTGGACTAAGCTTTTCCTTTTTACCAAATCGCATAACGCCTTTCATGGGCAAAACCTTTAGGAAAACCCAATCACTAATATTAAATTCCAAATCCCGACGTCGCACATCTGCATATGATTTCTGCCTACTCTAGGCTGTTAGTAATCTTTCTCGGATTAGCTTCACCTTCTCCATTGCCTGATTAACTAGGTCTGGCCCTAATAATCCTGCTTCTCCAATTTCAAACCATCCAATCGGTGATCTACACTTTCGTCCGTATAAAGCCTCATAAGGAACCATTTGAATGCTTGCATGGAAGCTATTATTATAAGCAAACTCAATTAGTGGCAAATGGTCATCCCAACTCCCTTTAAAATCTAGTACACAAGCTCGTAGCATATCTTCGAGTGTTTGAATAGTGCGTTCAGCTTGTCCATATGTCTGTAGATGAAAAGTTGTACTGAGACTTATTTGAGTACCTAAGCCTCTCTGGAAAAACCTCCAGAAATTTGTTGTAAACTGAGCACCCCTATCTGAAATGATGGAAATTGGGACACCATAAAGTCAAACTATTTCACTAATATACAAGTTGGCATAATCTTCAGCAGTATAACTTGTCCTGACTGGCAAAAAGTGAGCTGATTTTTTAAGTCTATCTACAATCACCCATATAGAGTCATACTTCCGATAAGTACGGGGTAAGCCTGTAATAAAGTCCATGTTTATCACCTCCCATTTCCAGGTAGGTATCACTATACTTTGAGTTAGACCTCCGGGTCTCTGGTGTTCAATTTTTACCTGTTGACAATTCGGGCATTGGGCTACAAACTCTGCAATATTTCTCTTCATATTATTCCACCATTAAATTTGTCGAAGATCATGATACATCTTCGTCGCTCCTGGATGGATTGAATAGCGGGAATAGTGAACTTCTGCCAAAAATTTCTAATGAATCTCCCCAATGTTAGGTACACATAGACGACCTTGATATCTCAAAACCCCATCTTCCTTAAGCTCTATTAGTGGTTGCTTATGTTGTGGAATTTCCTCCCTCAATCTTACTAATTCTGGATCATCATATTGTCGTTCCTTTACCTCTGTCATAAGTGAGGATTCCGTTGTGCTTTGAATAACAACTCCCCCATTACCTTGGTCTAGTAGTCGAACCTGCAAATTAGCTAACTGATGTAGTTCTCTTGTCATCTCAATCTTTCTATTTTCCACGTGGCTCAAGCTTCCCATGGATTTGCGGCTAAGTGCATCGGCCACTACATTGGCCTTCCCTGGATGGTACAAAATATCTACATCATAATCCTTTAGTAACTCTAGCCACCTTCTTTGCCTTAGGTTTAAATCCTTCTGTTTGAATAAATACTGTAGACTTTTGTGGTCCGTAAACACGTCTACATGGACTCCAAACAAGTAATGGCGCCAAATTTTCAAGGCAAATATAACTGCTGCCAATTCAAGATCGTGAGTAGGGTAATTTTGTTTATTCTTTCTTAGTTGTATCGAGGCATAGGCAATAACTTTACCATGTTACATTAAAACGCAGCCCAACCCAATCCTTGAAGCATCACAATAAACAACATAACCTTCCGTGCCCTCTGGCAGAGTTAAGACAGGTGCTGAAGTAAGTCTGTCCTTCAACTCCTGAAAACTTTGCTCACATGCATCAGACCACTGGAACTTGGCAGCTCTATGAGTCAACTTTGTCAATGGTGCAGAGATAGAAGAAAATCCTTCCACAAACCTCTGGTAATAACCTGCTAAGCCCAAAAAACTACGGATCTCTGTAGCATTCAAGGGCCTCGGCCAATTCTTTACTGCTTCAATCTTTTGGCCGTCAACTCTAATACCTTCGTCTGTAATTATATGGCCAAGAAAAGCCACTGAAGTCAACCAAAACTCACATTTGGAGAACTTCGCATATAATTTATGATTCTGAAGTGTTTGAAATACTGCACGTAAATGATCAGCATGTTCAGCTTTGGATCGCGAGTAAATCAGGATATCGTCAATAAATACGATCACGAATACATCTAGGAATGGCTTGAAGACCTGATTCATTAGGTCCATAAAAGCTGCTGGAGCATTAGTAAGCCCAAAAGACATTACTAGAAATTCAAAGTGGTCGTACCTTGTCCTAAAGGCTATTTTTGGAACATCTACCCCTTTAACACGTAACTGGTGATACCCCGACCGCAAGTCAATCTTTGAAAAACATTTGGCGCCTTGCAACTGATCAAAAAGGTCATCAATCCTTGGAAGCGGATACTTATTCTTGATTGTAACTTTGTTCAGTTGTCGGTAATCGATACACATTCTCAAGGACCCATCCTTCTTACGAACAAACAAAACAGGTGCGCCCCATGGCGATGTACTAGGCCTAATGAAACCTTTTTCGAGTAGATCCTTTAACTGTTCCTTTAACTCTATTAATTCTGGAGGAGCCATCCTGTAAGGGGGAATTGATATTGGCTGAGTATCTGGGAGTAGGTCAATGGCAAACTCAATTTCCCTTTCTGGAGGGATTCCTGGAAGCTCATCCGGGAATACATCTAGAAACTGACTCACCACGGGAACTGATTGAAGAGTCGCTGGTCCATCTTCTGTGCTTCTTACTAGGACTAAACGATAAATATAGCCTTTAGAAATCATTTTCTGGGCCTTAAGGTAGGAAATAAACCTACCCCTTGGCGTGGCAGCATTACCTTTCCACTCTAGGATTGTCTCTTCCGGAAAATGAAATTTGACAACCTTATTTCTATAATCGATATTAGCATAACATGCAGCTAACCAGTCCATGCCCATAATGACATCGAAGTCAATCATATCTAATTTGATTAGATCAGCTGAAGTGAGGCGGTCATAAATCCACACTGCACAATCTCGATAAACTCGTCTAGCTATAATAGATTCACCAATCGGCGTAGATACAACAAAGGGTGTAGGCAACAACTCAGGGCCTGCCCCCAACTTACCAGCAACGAGCAGGGTAACATATGAAAGAGTAGAGCCAGGATCTATAAGTGCATAAACAACATGAGTAAAAATAGTCAATGTACCTGTAACAACATCAGGTGAAGATTCCAAGTCCTGGCGACCAGCTAGAGCATAAGTGCGATTCTGACCACTGTCTGAACTGGATGCTCCTCCTCCTCCTCTACCTCTACCATGACCTAGTGTAGCCTGTTGGGATGTCCTAGGGGGACGAATAGTAGATGAAGAAGCTGCCATCGACCCTGTAGGCTGGGACATCTCACCCCTACCTCTACTCGAACAGTCTCGCATAAAGTGACCAGGATGCCCACATGAATAACAAGTATCTGAACCCAGGCGACATATCCTAGGATGCTTTCTACCGCACTGAACACAAGGTGGCAAAGGTGGCCTCATCTGACCTGAATGCCCCTGGCGATAGGAACTGGATGCACCTGAACTGTGGCCTGGTCCAGTCTGAGAAAAATAATCATACCTCTGCCTTTGCAACTGATATGGGGAACCACTAGTAGGGTGGGGTGATCGCCTATTAAAATGTGGCCTAAAATTACCTCGTGGCTCTATATAGTACCTAGTAGATCTAGCCCTCTTATTCTGATCCCTTTCTCAGCTTTGGTTATCTCCAATTTGTACTTCAAGATCCTCTGCAGTCTGAGCAATAGCATGTATCTTAGAAATATTCATATCATCTTGTGTGGCTGCTATTGTTAATCCCTTAATCAATTCATCCTTAAGGCCACACAAATATCGATGAACTCTAGCTCGCATCGTACTCACAATATCGGGGGCGTACCTGGCTAATGAATTAAACCTGAGGCTGTACTGTCAAACACTCATATTGACCTGCCTAAGGGATAGAATTTGATCAAGTCTGGCCTCTGGAACCTCCTGTGGAAGATAGTGAGCTAGGAAGGCCTCTGAAAATTCCTCCCATTCAGCTGGGGGTGCATTTGATCCCCTAGACCGATCCCAAGCCTCGAACCATAAAATGGCCACATCTCGTAACCTGAAAGATGCAAACTCCACTACCTCCACTACTGTTGCATGCATTACTCGAAGTACTCGATAAGTCTGATCAATAAACTCTTGAGGATCCTCACGTGGGTCAGAGCCTGTAAATATTGGAGGACTTAGGCTGATAAACTCTCGAGCCCTAGAACTTTCGGAGCCACCTGACCTAGCACTCGCTGATGCCCCAATTTGTTGTTGTTGTGTGGCTACCATCTGGGTCAATAATCGAACAGCACTCCTGATGTCCTGGTCCTCTGCTTCAGGTGGAGGAGCTACAGGTGCTAGTTCATCTCTAGCTATCTCAGATACCACTGGAGCAGGTGGGGTCAGGGGTACTGGATCCTCTCTAGTCTCATCAGGTACTTGATGAACTGGGATCTCTGGTGTCAGTGATTCACTTTGAGCCTCAAATATATCCATTCGGATAGGCGGGGAACGACTAGTACCTTCCCCCGTATCCGTGCCAACCCGTCGTATACTCATTTGTCTGGTCATAGGCATTTCTATAAACAAGGAATAGAAAAACATGAATTAGACTTCAAACATCTTATGACCTCGCTCTATAGCACGATCTAGCAAATGAAAGAAGGATAACAATTCCTAAATGTCCCCTAGCCTCATGATTATAGGTATGGTGCACAACACACCCATAAGCAAGACTCTACTAGACACGGCTTGTAGACTCCCTGGGATTCGACGTGCTCTGATACCAAGTTTGTCACGCCCCAAACAATGGGAGGCATGACCGACACCCGGAGCCCTAAAAGGCCGAGGGTGCCAAAATAGAGTGTATCTCTATTGAACCTGCTGGGGGTCTAAGACCGACAAGGTCTCTAAGAATAACAATTTGAAACACTGAAAGCTCAATAGTAGGTAAACAACTCAAGGCCGACAAGGCTATTATCATAGTAGATAGCTAATAACAAGGCCGACAAGGCCATACCCAACACTGATGTACATATACACGTCTACAAGCCTCTAAGAGTAAGTAAAATATCTCATATCTAGGACAGGACCCTGGACTACCCATAAGCTGTACATATACATAACCTGGTCAAAATATAAGCTAGACCTCTGACTCGTCAGCTCCAGGAAGAATGGAGCTTACCAAAATGGCTGAACTCTGCAACTCCTACTGAAGAGGTCTATCTGGGTTTCTGTCTGGACCTGCAGGCATGAATGCAGCGCCCCCAGGCAATGGGGATGTCAGTACGACAATAATGTACTGGAATGTAAGGTAGAAACATAAAAGCAAGTCGCAAGTAGTAAATCTGAATAAGATATAATATGAAACTTGTAAACTGTAATTGGTAAGACTCGTTAAGATATTTCTCCTTTATTCCTTTTAGAATACAACACATGCATTAACTCACACCGCAACTCACTCTTTATAACCCACGATGAACCATAATAGCGCCTCGGTGCACCCTATTTATAATAGCCTCAATATGGCAGTAGCGCCTCGGCGCACACTATGTATATAATGGC